>VZTT01051813.1:34884-62556 GCA_013400855.1 Buphagus erythrorhynchus
CGATAACCGTGCCCGAAATTTTTTTTTTTTTTTTTTTTTTTAAAGCAAATACCTATAAATCTACACAAATACACTTAGCTCTATTTCATCCTATCCAAAAAAATCTGGAGAAGGAAAGGAGGAGAATAGGAGTTCACAACTACCATAATTTATACCTTTGTTCAAGAAAAAAATCCTGCCTCAACTCTACTGGGATTAATGCAAAAAAACCCAGGTTTCCTTAGATTTTGGTGCTGAGCATGTGCTTAGAGAAAAACCTGTTTGAGGTTGTTTGCTTGTTAACCTGCCATTGCCATACAAAAACTGAGGATGTGACACAGCAAACCCCAGTACATGCTGTAAGTTATTGAAAGAGATTTGCTGCAGTCTTTTTGGGCTTTTTGGCTGATGTTAGTCAAGCTGCTTCAGGTTTGGGTCCCAGAGCAACTGAATTATTTCTGCAACAGGCTGCAAGGATTAACCAAGGCAGCAGAGATTAGCTGTGCCACAAAGCTAATTCCCCCCCAGACTTTCTGCACTAATGGAGGAGTTCTCAGTTCAGAGTTTGCAGTATGGCCTGGTCATGGCCATCACCCTTGAAAAGCTCAGAAATATCAGGATGCAAAGTGTGAGCCTATCTCTATTTTAAGCCTCACAGGAATTCTCCCTGACTTTCCTCTGTTTATATCCCAGTTAGAGTGGCCCATCGTTCAGTGCCAGCCTGCTTCCCATGGCAATGAAAGGTCCACCAGAGCAGGGAAATACAGCATGGGTTTAGCAGGCAGATTTTGACTTCCATGTGGCAGCATGGAACTGCCACCTCCCAGCCCTAGGTCAATAAAGCCTATGTTTCCTCAAACTCTGAGAATCCAAGTTTCCCTAAAAACAAAATTGCACTTTTGCCTTCTAACCTGCTGAAATAAACAAAGAGCTTCAGGGTCCTTCTCACTTCCTCCAGTTCCCAGGGTCACACATCCCACTCTTCACTTAGACTTTATTTAGCACATCGTCTGGCATCCATCCCTCTGGAAACAGAAGGGGACATGTTTCAGATCACCACTCAATTCCCTTCACAGAGAGATGGAACGGCTTGGGTTGAAGGAACTTGAAACATCACCCAATTCCAAGCCATGGGCAGGGACACCTTCCACTATCCCAGGCTGCTCCAAGCCTTATCCAACCTGGCCCTGGACACTGCCAGGAATGGAGCATCCACAGCTTCTCTGGGCAATCTCTGCCAGTGCCTCACTGCCCTCACAGCAACTCTCCCCACTTTTGGTCCCTTTTCATAGCACCCTGGAGTGCCTTGTCTTTCCCTGAACTGAGCTTTCCACATCCACCTCCATGCACAACATTTATGAAGCATCCTGGTTTATCTGTCAGAAAAATAGCATTTGATGCAGTGCCTCTGAACTGAGTGATTTGTCAAGGTAACTGCAATGGGAGGACAGAGCAGTGCTGGGAGATAATGTATTACTGTCCTGATAGATTCATGTTCTTAAATTGATGCCTGACATTGCTGGACCTCTCAGTGGAGAAACTGCTTGGGTCATTGAATATGTCATGTTAAAAATACTAGTATTTATCACTTTCAGGGTGTTTTATAGCCTTGGATTGATTTACAAAAATTAACTAAAGGATCTCCTCCAGTTTCTGTGGTGAGAACTCCATATGACTAACATTACTCTCATCTTACACCAGGGGAAATATGAAAGCCTCAAGAACTGGCTGAGTACCCACAGATCTGGCTGAATGCTCTAAGAGTAATAAGAAAAGTGCATGTGAGACATAAACTCATAAACACCAAACTCCAATGAAAAGATTGCTCAGAAACAACATTAAATTCTGTTCTCTCCCAAAGGAATGTGGAAATATGCCCTTTGTTTTTAGAGATGTAATACTATACCTCTAAATTAGGAACAAGGATAGAATACTGACTTGTCAATGTTTTACCTGGTGCCACAATCGAAATCCTATTTTTGATGTGCCATTGACCTCCTTGCTTATTAGTACCATATGTCACAGCAATTCAGTGAAAAAAAGCAAGGCAGCATCTGGACATTATTTGAAGTTAACTTCTTTTGTAATCTTTGTGTCAGTCCTACAACTTCACAGCAGACAATCCCTTCCTTCAGAGATCTCCTCACCAGTACCATGTGTGCCAGCAGCAAGCCTGTTTTGAGCCCAGATTATAAACAAGCATCCTGGTATAGCCCAAGCTCCCCTGACTGCCCAGTGACTCTCTGTGCAGAAAAATGGCAAGTGAGTCTCCGTTGTAGGCTATCAAAGCAGGGGCAGCACTGCAGGGCTGTCTGTACGTGTTCCTCTCCAACGCCTGATTCCAAAGCTGAGTTGTGCTCCTGGGCACTCCCACACACCAGCACAAGTGCTGTTTGTATTACTTAGGAAAATAATGAGGTAATTTCTCCCTTGCCTTGTCCTTCCAGCTGCCACTGCCTGCAGAGGCCATTCCCTCCAGCCTCTGTGGTGTTCACAGGTGCTACCAGAGCAGCTCTGTGAGCTGACATTATCACTGCCTGGCACTTCCCTCTGCTCTTTTCCATTTCCAAATTGCTGTATTCCTAATAACGGGGAGGAACTGAAAGCAGTTAAAGGGGACACTGTACTGCAGTGTGAGGGGTCTTCAAAATGAGAATTAAACACCTAAAATTCTGTCTGTGCTTTTTGCAAACACCTGCCCCCCTTAAATGAAGGTAATCAACACAGTATTTTTGACATTTGGAAAGCAAACTACTGAATGGCCCTTACCTTAATTTATGGTTAAAAATGTTAATACTGACTTCCCTTAATTCCCACTCTTGAAAAATGCATCAGGCATATGTCTCTGTTTGCAGAAGACAAAACCCAAACCAGTCAGCCCAGAATAGCTTTGATCTTATTTATTGAAGTTGTCTTTGTGAAATATGTTCCTTTTAAAACTCGGTTATTAGAAGTTCAGAATAATGAGACCATTAAAATAACTTAGCACAGACTGAGTTCAATTAAAATAAATGGGTAGGAATAAGGACTTTAAGAATAAGTTGCTTCATCAGGAAATTCAGCACTCAGCTGTGTCTACCGTGGCTTCAGTCTTTGCCACATGTATATTCATAGTGCCTTGATTCAGAGTTACACACAGCTCAATATCTTGGTTATTGGATCAACTCAAATGTGCTTTTTTTGTTTTTTTGGTTTTTTTTTTTAAGATAGAAAGACTGCTTTTTGAAAACAGAGTGTGCCAGTTCGCTGCCAATGAATCTTTAGTGGTCTTTCTTCTTTTTCAGCCAGATGGGATTGCTGTACCTGATCTCTGTGTATATAAACCTATGCTTAAGTTTATTTAGATCCAATAAATGAGGTATTTAAGGATAGACTATTCACAGGGCTGTATGTCTTTCTGTGGGATTTGGAGAATTTAACCTCCCTTTATTAAAAATTGTAACAAAGTACTGAACTGAATAGGGATGAATAAGCTTAGCTGGAGTTTTTAGCTCACCAGATGTGCTGCTTTCTTCCCAAACTAGTGCTAAATCTAAGGAAGGGGAGACATTGCTGAATATACCTCACACAAAGAGAATTTTTTTCTGATGAAACATAAGCCTAGATTTGAAAGCACTTAGCAGCATGAAAAAGGAATCCAGAAAAAAATATAGCAGGAATAGAAAAAAATTTGTAACAGGTGCACAGCCCCTCTTGTGGCTTGAAACTAGGTAGAAGTTATTTCTTTTCTGTTTACATTAGAAATAGTAGAAAAACTTTGCAGGAGTGCTTCAAGACCTGAATATTTTAATATCTGAGACCTTTCCATTCTAGGAAAAAAAAAAAAAAAAAAAAAAAAGGAAAAGAGGTTAATGCACCATACGGGGATTCAGAAGAGCCCAGTAAGACTTGAGATTAGCCAGTGATTTTCAGTGCAAGGAGTAAAACAACCAGACTGTCCCCCAGGTGTTTTTGCCCATTTCTGGTGATCCTTTTATCTGTTCTTTGGTATAATCCTCCTGTCCCATGACTGCCTTTCCATGCAGTGAAAAAGTTCCAGCCCAGGCTGCATGGGGCTTCGAGAAACCTGGTCTAGTGGAAGATGTCCCTGCCTTTCCTGTGTGTTTTTAAGAAGATACATTTGTTTTAAGGATACTTAAGCTTAATTTAACAAAGCCATTGCTTTCCAGCAGCCTCCAGTTGTCCACTACAGTAGGTTTTGTTGAAAGGGCTTCCAACCTTATTATCAGAGGATTTTCAGTAACTCTGCCTATGCATGAATGTCATCTGAGCAGGAACTTTGCATCACGAGAAATTGCATCTCAATAAAAAGCTTTCAGCAAGCAGCAGTTCTCTAAGGCACAGAGTTATTAATGTATT
Organism: Buphagus erythrorhynchus; assembly: GCA_013400855.1. Lineage (NCBI taxonomy): Eukaryota > Metazoa > Chordata > Aves > Passeriformes > Sturnidae > Buphagus > Buphagus erythrorhynchus. The sequence continues at coordinate 39,223 of VZTT01051813.1, forward strand.
AGAGCATGCTAGTTAAACAAGGTAATTAATATATCTCTGAGCATTAGGTATGCATGGCCAACTCTGATAGCTGTCAGCAAAACATAATCTAGGTAATTTCTAGCATATAAATTGAATGCACTTTTGAAAAACAATTTCTAATTATGAAGACTAATTAATTTTGGGGAAAAGCTTGCTTTTGTTTAATTTGAACAATAAATTTAATTATGGTAACAAACACCCAGTGGACAAACCATTCTGAAGAACACTATCTCTGTCCACAAATAATCAGTTTTCTTTTATTTAAAATCTGATCCTGGAATGTCACCAAGAAAAAAAAACCAAACTGCTTATTGCAAACACCAACATGATTTCCTGTGTCATATTTAGGGATACATCTGGCATTAAACTCACTTGCAATGGTGCCAACTGCATACACAGTGAGGTATCACAACCTGCCTGATGCTCGGAAGTGTGGGTGAGATATTCAATACCACAGGCAATTGATAAAAAACAAGTAGCTGGAGTAGAAGGTATTTTTTTTATTATCAGCTTCCAGCAGCCTGGGTAGTGCATAGAAAGCATTGTAACAAGACCAAGGGAAAAAATTGAGCTAGGCTTTCTCTTTTTCTCCTCAGGACAGCAGTCACTTTTTAAAAGTGGCAAGGTGGGAACCAAACCCTGTCCTTTGTCCCCTTGCATTCAGTAATACCCTGTTCACCCTCTCACAGCTGGGACACTGCAGGTGTTCTTGTGGTCCCAGTGCCAGTCCCTTGAGCAGAATTTGCTGGTGAGCCCCTTTCAAATAAAGCTGAGTCTGTAATGGTACAGCTCTCCCAGTGCTTCCTTGTTCTGCCTGTTTTCTCCTCTCCCCTGAGCAATAGATATCCAGAACAGAACAAATATTCTGCTGAGTGTATTGGCCTGTGCAGGCTAAGGGAGCAATGAGCACTGATGCAGAGGGCTGATGGAAAATCCTGCTTCTGTGGTTGGGAGCAAGCTATGCACCCTTCAGCTAAGCAGGAGAAACCCTGATCTGTGCAGGCATGCACGGGGTGTCCAGGGACAGCAGAACTACCCTCTGCAAGGGACAGACATCCTGCAGCTGTCCCCAGATGTGGCTGTGCCATGCTGGACCACTGCCATGTCTGGGGAGGGACCAGGCTCTCCTGTGCCTCCCCTCACCACTGCTCAAGCACAGGAAGGTGACAGGGATGTCCCACTGTCACCTCCATGCAGCTGGGTGTGCTGCTCAGGAAGGAAGATCCTACCAGCCAGGTGATTCATGCTCCCTCCTTTCTCCTGCCTGCAAGCTGCTCACCAGAGCAGAGCTGCACTGTGATGACCACGAGGCAGTTTTCAAAATAAAATATTCTTTTGCCCAGCCAGAGAGTTGTTTTTATTGACTCTGAAGTGTCACACTCCGCCCTCGTTTGTTCGCATGGGATTTGAAATTAGAAAGTGAAGTTCAAGCAGCCAGTTAAAATTGCTGAGATTTGGAAAGGGAACAGCACAAGAAGCACGGATTCCCCTGAAGAAGGACAACAAGCCTTTGAAGTCCTTTTCCTTTGCTCAGCCATCTAACTTGTGTGCAATTCATGGCCCCTGGGGTTAAGATTTGCATCCCAAAAGAAAGACTTGAAAAGTAGCTGGTTTGAGGCACTCACACTTAGAATCCAGAGACTTCACAGGCTTCACAGAGAGCTGCATCACATTTCTCCAAAACCTCTCTAACCTTGGTGCTGAGGAGTCTCTCCTGTCACAAACCCTTCATACAGAGTCAGGTGAAACATCAGCAGGGATGTGGCAAACTTGCTTACTCTTATTGTTCTTCATGATCATTGCTTTCCTTTGCTGAGTACCTGGCTTACCAGGGCAAGTTCTTCACAAAGGAGTGCTTCAGCAATGAGACATGCATTCAAATGACATAGGAAAGGCCACAAAACTATTAAAATAAAATAAAGGGAAAGAGAAAAGGGCACTTGGTCTGCCTGAATTTCTGCTCAAAGGCAGCTTGGAAGCACACAGGTCCTTTAAAAGACTTGAGATTAAATGCAGTCTTGACTTTGAAGTACTGTATAGGTGAGCTAGGGATCATCCTGATGGAAAGATTAATACATCCTTTGTCCTCCCTCAAAAACTTTCTTCTCACATTTATTGTTTTACCTCCTGCTACATTAACCTCATTACAGCTGGAAGTTTCTGAGCTGTATTCCTAGGAGTGAACTCAGGAAGAATTGTCTGGTTTGATATTCTCATGTTCAGTGCAGGGGTAAAGCAGAGGTTTGGGAAGTGCTTGTTACTCATTCCAGCTCTCAACTGGTCTCAGGCAAGTCATCACAGAGGGTGGTGTGAAAATCTCCCAGAAATGCCAGAGCCCAAGTAAAATCAGAAATTTAACAGCTGATCAAGCCAATCAAAACCTGTTTGGTAAAGAGGAGAATGGGATCAGTATATGTCAAATCCAGCCGGGTAAGTCTGCTGCACTGTGGGGCTTCTGAAACCCTGACCAGTAAACCTGTGAGGGCAGGTTGGGCAATTTAAGAGCTAGCTGAGCAAAGACATTCATTGTCACAGAGCAGCCTCCCTGTCAGACAAATCAGAGCATAGATAGCTGCAGCAGTAAGACAAATCTAACAGAAATCCATTCATAAAGGACTGAGAGCAAATGGAAAGAGAAAAATTCCTCAAACACTTGGCATAAAACATCATCATCCTGATACCACAAGTGAGTGCAACAGGAATGAGGAAAATTTCTGTCAGTCTGCAGAATACAGAGCCCTGCAGCTACCAGCTCTCCTCATGGGAGCAGGGAATCCCTGCAGAGACACAAATAGCAGCATCTGGCTCGGGGTTAAATTCCCAAGGTCACTTTTAAGCAGAGCAAGAATTCAGCTGCTGCTGGGACTTGAAATGTGACACAGAGCACCACGCTGGGCTGGCAGGAGCCCACGCATTGTGCCATGCAGGGCTGTGCCAGGAGGAGCAGTGCCAGGGGCAGGGAGTGCCACACTCAGGGAAGCCCTCCTGCTCTCTCCCCTCACTGGAGCACTGTGGCACTGCCAGCTCACAGCTCCAGCAGCACTGAACAGACTGCAAGGACCCTGCCCATCCAGGCAAATACCCAGGAATACACTGTGGGGCTGGAAGGAGATGAAGGATGAAGATTTTATCATTAAGACTGTAATTGCATTTATAATTTCACATTATAATTGAGTAACTGGCTTTCAGGTCATTGCCCTACAGGATCTGCTGCACAGGGAGTGCCGAGACTTGACTGCTTTTGATGAAAAGTCCTTGCAATAACAAGATTCCTGGAAAATGTCTGGTTTCAAGACAGCATTTTCTGATTGAAAGCACAGCAAAAAGCAATTCCAGCCAGCACAAACAGTGAGATCCCCTCTCTGTAGAGCAGGGATCCAAGGCACAGGAGGTGATTTTCACTAGAGTTTACAGCAAAGCAAACTGCAGGAGAAGGATCCTGACTGCAGTGTTTGCTTCAGGTACACAAGGGCGATTCTCATTAGCAACAAAGTCATTATTTAACATAATCTTTATCTTCTCCTTGACTAGAAAATTGGTACGTGGCCAAAGGTTTTGTTTCCCACCCATCCACTGGGCCCAAAAGCCATCTTAAATTTTCTCATTAGCTTTCTTGTGTGACTCTCCTACCACAGGATCTGTATGCTTCATAAAAATTAATGAATTAACTCTGCCAGCAGCTCTATGACAACAGAAAATATTACCTCCACTTTACATATTTTAAAGATGTAGACAACACTACAGACTTGCACTGGACGTCCAATATAAAGAATGGGAGTGTCATGGATTTCTAGGGTGCCTGATATTTTTATGCTCTGAGAGCAGTTCCAAGAAAATTCTGTTAGACACAAATATAAAATACTGGGCATACAGATGTGATTTATTTCCATCCTATCAGTCAGGCACCTAACAGAAACTAAATTAGGCCTTTATTTGCTCTAATCTTCCTCTATAGTCTCTGAAGAGAAGTAAAGCAACTTGTGTCCACATGGCAGTGCAACACCTACCCTGGGTCTCCTCTCTCCATATATTTTCCTCATAAGTGTGGAATGAGTTTTCTGAAATGGAATAAGAGCATATTTCCAACAGATTTTGTGGTTCAGTTTCCTCTAGCTCAGCACTACTTGGCTGCTCTTGCAGGGTTTCCAAATGGACTGGCTGCAGTGCAGCAGTCCCTGTTATTGCTGTGGTGCACTCGTGTACCTCTGGTTTTGATATTGCACAAGCCTTCAATAAAATGTCAGTCTGTGCTCCAACAGACTGAGAATTATGAAGGAGCTACTTATCTGTCTAATGAAAGAGTGATGAGGATAATAAGAAGATCTGGCCTGTGATACTGTTCATTTATCACAAAGATGTTAATTAAATTTTGTAAAATCTTTGATGGTCTGGCTATTTGCAAAGGAGGGCCATCACTGTTTCTGGCCATGAATGTAAGGTGTGGCAAAAGTACTTTTTTCCTGAATTAGCATTCTTTAAGCCTCTGGATGTGCATATGCCAAGCCTTGGTTTGCAAAAGCACAGGAGGGCAGCAAGTGCCTGTGTGACTGGAATCATTACCCAGGTTGCAAATGCAAGAAACTCAGCATGCAAAAGAAATGCATCAAAGAGTCCCCACTTCTTCCCTGGAAACACAGACCCAAGGAGCCACTTGCAAAACAGAGCCTTAGATCCCGAGCTGCTGCAGCTGCCATCTGCAGACTGCTTTCAAAATGTAATAAAATGCAATTTGAAGAGGAGGTAAAGAATGTGATATGTGCTTTATAGCTAAATAATTAACAAAATGAATTGAAACTACTGAAATATTCATAGCTTTAAATATTTATAAATTAATTTTTAAAGTCACTATGCAGTATTGAGTTATCCTTAAAAGTCTGCCAATCTAGGACCTCTCAGTTTCATTTCTGCTTGTTATTACAGTTATTAATGCTCAAAAAATGACAGGTGCTTGGCAAGAGAGATGAAATGCAGCTTCCAAAACAGAAACAACAGCTAATGGTTGTGCACTAGTGTAGGGTCAGCTACTCTGCTGGCAGCCACTGGAGGAAGGCCAGCTCCTGATCATCCTGAGTGGATGTGCCCAGAGCTAGACAAGCCATGCTGAGCTGTGCCAATAAATCCCCCAAAACAACAATTCCTGGCCTCATCAGTGTTAGCAACAACCTGTTGCTGACTGTCTGATACAGGGGCAAGTAACAACATCCCTCTGCCTGGGGTCCTTGCTGGACCACTGAGCAGCCTGGTGTGCCTCAGGGAAAGACAAGAAAGGCCAATTCAGCAGAACTGGCTGAAGCTGTATCTAATTCCTGCTTGTCCTCACAATAGTCTGCACGTTGTAGTGGGAATTTCACCTGTCCTTATTTGTCCCAAGATAAATTAAAAATATTAGTAATGAGGTTGGTGACATTCCCCTCTGGCACCACATTACCATGCAGGAAGTGCTCTCCTACACCAATTCCTGAAAACATTCCCCCTGGAACACAGCCAGGACATGCTGGACATGCACAGTCCCCTCATGCTCACAAATGCCACACACACCAGAGCACCTCAGGTTCCTCCTGCATATCCCCTTTGCAAACATGGAGTAACAATGGCACAAGAGCAGTGACCCTTTTCAATATTTCTGCCTTATGTTTCTCCTTCACTCTCCTTTGATACTTATTTCTGTAAATACTCTGTATTTATGCAGCAGCAGGAGACCATTACCCTTTGACAAGTCTGCTTCCGTTGACATCTCTAAATTATTCTTATTTGATGTGACTCAGATGGGTTACACTTAGAGAGACTTACATGGTAGTGCTTAGAAGAACAACAAAAGTTGTCAGACTATTTTTTTATATCATATAAGTAAATCATTACTTTTTTCAAAAAAAGGTATTTCAGTATTGTAAGTGTGTGAATATCTGGAGCTTATATCTTTCCAGAGCAACAAAAATGAAAGGTCAGTTTATGACTCTCAGAAGAAATAGTTTAATCTAATTTTCATAGAAGTTTCAGTAGTTTAATCCAGAGCATTACTTTAATATTTTGCTTTTAATTTAGGACTATACTTCAAATAGAGCTGAATACTATAATAGAATGGATAATCATATATATGAACAGTTCCCACATGGGACATAATGGGATATAACCAGTGAATAGGATAGTTTTATAAAGATACTTCTCAAACCAGAAGATCATTCCTCTGATCAACCAATGTGTTGCATCTGCTCCTGAGCAATTCTGGTCCATCACAGCCCATGCCATGGGGAGATAAGGATTTAAGAGATGCAGATCACTGTCTATCTGGTGATGTAGAATATCTGAACTTCTCTGCTTTTCACTCACACTTTCTGGCAATTTCCTGTCTTGACTTAATCTTTTAAAAAGAACTCATTTAAATAATGATCCTTCTCTAACAGTCAATTGCTTTCTCAAAGTGAGCTGATGTAAATCGAGTAGGTGGCTTGTCATCACATCATAGAAACATCAGAGAGATGCAGCAAACTTCATCAGGCTGCAATTAGTATTTTCAGAGTAATTTATATGGTTCATTTTGTAGTGCCACTGCTGGTCCTACACAGTGAGGGTTTCTCTTCATGATTATAGATGTTACTCAAAACAGTTATAAAACTTCTTCCTTTAGAATCATTCTATTTATGGGATTATTTATTACATGCATGGGCAACTGAATAAATCAGAAAGAATTTGAAAGGCAAAACATACCCTTTTCCAGTTAAGAAAGAGTCTGTGTACATAATATCATCCTCTCGGACACTCTGTACAAAATTATTGGTTTATTTATTTATAAGAATAATGACAGCCTTGCAGCTTGTTAGTGAGAAGTCTGTACCAAGGATTTGGTATTTGAAGCCTGACCTTTGAGTGGGAAACAACAGCTGAAGTGGTTATTTCTTGTCTTTGAATAAATTAAAGTACTCCTTAGAGCTAGGACTGAAGATCCCCAAAAGGCCTTTGTGCAAGTCTCCTCCTCAAGTTTCCACTGCACCAAAGTGGGTGGAGTGATTGTCTGTAGTTATTGTCTCAATAATGTTCTTTGGAGCCCAGTGGAACCAGAAAGAGGTGGGCACTTTGGGGCAGGCAGTCTGCAGAAGGAGCTGGTGTAGCAGAGAGCCTGGGAAGGCAGGGTACAGGCACAGGGACAGGCACAGGCACAGGGACAGGGACACACACAGGCACAGGGACAGGCACAGGCACAGGGACAGGGACACACACAGGCACAGGGACAGGCACAGGCACAGGGACAGGGACACACACAGGCACAGGGACAGGCACAGGCACAGGGACAGGGACACACACAGGCACAGGGACAGGCACAGGCACAGGGACAGGGACACACACAGGCACAGGGACAGGCACAGGCACAGGGACAGGGACACACACAGGCACAGGGACAGGCACAGGCACAGGGACAGGGACACACACAGGCACAGGGACAGGCACAGGCACAGGGACAGGGACACACACAGGCACAGGGACAGGCACAGGCACAAACACAGGCACAGGCAGCCCTGGTCCCAGCTCCCCAGCACCCCTGGGGCTCCCAGCACAATCCCCAGCAGCCATCCCTGCCTCTCTCACCCTCACAGGCATCTCTGCCAAGCATGATTTCTTCCCAGATTATCACCAAGGAGGTTTTGATGCAAGGAGCTGTCAGAGGAGATAGTTTAGATGCTGGAAGGATCATCCCCATCTATCTGCTTTAAAAGGGAAGTAAATAAAAATGCTCTCCTTAAATCACAGAGGCACGTGGGTTTATTTGGCTGAACATCACCAAGGCATTCGCTCCTTGATCTGAAGGCAGAGAGAAAGAGCAGTAGTAACCTGGGGCAGAGGGAATAACAGCTACAATGAGCACTGATGACATTAAAAACTGCTGTGCCAGCATCCTGCAAAACAAGCCAACACTTTATATCCCCCAATTTACTCTGCACTGATGCATTACTAAGGAGTGTCTCACAAAATAGCCACCTAACAGCAAATATTATCAAGGGGAATGTGTGACCATGGGCTGTTTCATTCTGCTGAATACTCAGGTGAGCTAGATATGTGGTGAGACACCTAGATGCATGATCAGAAGTCAAAGAAATAACAAGATCACTGTTGCTGTCACCTAAGAAAGAAAAAATCATAGTGAAATGAGATGCAGATGTTCAAGAGTTCAGGTAAATAACCATGGGAACAGAACACCTGGGGAACTGCAAGTGGCAGCTGCACAGCTTTATAAAGAAAGCCAATCTAGTTGAAACATGAGCTTAGTTTTGTTTTAAAGTTATACATTTGAGGAAGGTATAAATAATTATAAGGTTTCTTTCTTCTTTGTTTTGCAGGTCAGACCACGTTGCAAAAGTGGTTGATCCTTTATTTGAAATCAATGATAGAAACAACCACTTTTACCATCTAGTCTGACCTTGGATTTCTTTGATAACAACAGTATTCTTGGTTGGGATAAAATGTTAGAGAAGTTCTAAGGTGTTAATATGTCAGAGATGCCTCAGAGAATGTGATTCCTGCCTCACCTGTGGCTCTGCCCATCTCAGAGCTGGGTCAGAGGCTGCTGGAGAGGCTGAAAACCTAGAGATGATGCCCTCTGAAATACCTCTTGATTTTCAGATGCCCTCTCTTTGCTATCAGTCTCTTACAGCATCTTGCTGTAGTCAAACCTGACTGTGTCCAACACTCTCGAGCCTGTCTTGGTGAGGAATTCCACAGATTAATTATTCTTATGTTACAAGAATAATCTTAGATTAGAATTTCAGCCTGAATTTCAGAACTTTAAAGGAGCCAATTTCTTACAATTTGGCAAGACATTAAGGCAAAGCTTTGAAATGTCCCAAGACATTCCTAACACAAAGTTTCACTCATGCTCTACAAAGTTTTGCATCCAATGTCCATTCTGCCCTGATGAAAAGCAGATACAATATTTATTTGCTTATGTAAGATTGTCTCCTCTAGGCACTGGGCCCAAGTATAACAATCATCTTCTATTGAGAAGATGGCTTTGAACCAAGCCATCTTGATGAAGTATTTCTCATAGCCTCATTTACAGCTGTGCATCAGCCAAACAACCCAGCTACAAACACAAACTCCAGCAGGAATTGCTTAAGCACCCTGGTACTTTGGAATCGAGGTTTGGCAGAAGAATAAAAACCAGAGAGAGATCCTTTGTGCTGCTGTCTTTTGAGCTCTTTGATAAAAACTGAGGCTTGCAGGGTAATTTCAAGCCATGTAACACACATGAATAGCTGTTGATAATGCAGACAAGTCAAATTAAACAAGCTAATATTAGAAACAAAGATATCCATGGCTATATGTCTACTCCAGCCATCTAGACTGAATACCTAATTCATGCCAGAGCTGGAGGAGGAATCAATATTATTGTTATTTATTTAATTTTAACTCTCACATTATAGCAAAGTTCTTAGAATGAGATAGACAGGGATGTTTTCTAGGACATTTTGACAAGATTAGTCATAGAATTTATTAAGAAGAAGCCTCCCATTTTTTTGGAAGAATATTTTAAAGTGAAGGGAAAAAAAACTTCTAAAAAAAAATACACATTTTAATATTTTTCCCCTTCCAGAATGGAAGTTTTCTTATATTTCCGTTCTAGTGGGCAGACACTGACAAAAGTTTGGATGTGTGTTTAGATAGCTGTGACTCTTTGACTGCACTGCTTGGCCTGTTCCTTAGGAACATCATCCTGCACTTGGGAACCTCAGCCTGCTGAGACACAAAAAGCACACCTGAAATGTGGAACTCGGGACTACTTTCCACCTCAATATATTCTCCTGTCTGGCAGACATTTCCTGTGTCAGATGTAAGGCTCCATGGAAGGAAAGCAGAGCCCATAGGCAAAACTCCACAGACCTGGCCAGGTACCTGATTTGGATTTGACAGAAGGCCAGTGCCTCATCCCTGCAGAGCTGCCTTGACAGCTCTGATCTAACCTGAAAGCATTTGCAACTCCCAACATCACACACCTCCTCAGGCACCAAGCATTTCCTGAGAGGAGCCTGGAGAGCAGGGAGAAGGAGCGATTTTAGTGAGAATAAAGATGAAAGGCTAAGAGCAAGAACATGGAGAAGAAACCCTGTGTGGGTGGGGGGATCCAAACCACAGTCCCCTGCTGTCCTTTGTCAGACTTTTTCCTGTCTGGAACAACCAGAGCAGCATCAGCTGGTGCCTTTCCCCTGCCCTGTGCTGGAGCAGCCCTGCCTGGCCACAGCAGGGTGGGGAGGAGGGCGAGGGCTGCTGCCCCTCTGCTGGCTGCACCAGCATCCCCTGGCTTCTCAGCAGCAGGTGGCAGTGGCAGTGTCACCCGTGATGAGAATGGATTTGCTCATCAGGTGCTGCTGTGAGCTGACACAAACCTGGCTGAGTTTCTGTGAAGTGCAGAGAGGAGAGTTTTCAAATTGCCTTATGCCTCAAGGACACCAGTCCTCACTCAGAGGTCAAGAGCATCGAAAAAGCAACCCGTTCCTGATGCAACCAGCTTGAAAAAGATGCAGAAGGGATTAAGCCACAGTGCCTGGCACTGACAGGCAGGGGAGGGGCAGGGTTGGATAAGTGTTTGCTGAGATGTGGCAAATGCAAAATTGATTTTCTTCTTCATTTAGCACGTTTTTCACTCTCTTTCCCCCATTCTCCACCCCTTTATGATTAAATTTAAAAACAACAGTGACTTCAAGATGCAGACACACTAAAAAGTTTAGAGGGGAGGCATGAGGAGAGGGGTCTGAGACAGGAACCAGCTGCAAAGAGAAAAACTTCTGAATTAGGAAAGCTGCAGGGAGGCAGACATGGTATGAAAAGGAATTCTCTGAGGAAAGAGGAAGGAAATGATCTTGGTTTCTGCACACTACAGAGGATCTGAGCTCCTGATTCCTCTGAGAGAAGGATGACATGAACACAGCTGACAAGTCAGTGGGGACCCCACCCTTGATTTACTTGAATTTGCACAGGCCTTTTCCATGTTCATTTTACTTCAGATATAGCAAACAGAAATTAATTAGACATCTTCTGGAGGAGGAAAAATACAGCATCGATTTTAAATTTAGAAGACTTTTCAGCTGTCTTTTCACCTGGCAAAAAGCTGGGAATGTTCTGTAGGTCTGTAAAGTTACCCTCATTTACTGCACAGCAGGAATGTTGGGATGTGTGTGTATGTGTGAGATAGGTTGGGAATATTCTAAATTACAGCTATGAAAGTGTTTCTTCAAATATCACAGAGCACTTTCCAACCTTCCTGTCTAATTTAACATTCAGATCTGTTTGGATCATGCAAAACAAAATGAGAACAAACAGAGTGGACCTAAAGTTTTAGCTTTAAAAAAAAATTTAATTACCTACACACACCATTACACCATTACATAGATCAAAACGTCTGGAAAACAGAAGAAGTTGAAAAGCCACATTCAGCAACAAGACTGAAAAACAAAAACACCTTTTTCCTTTGTATTCAACAACTGTACTACTGGGAACAGTATTTTTTAAAGCTGTCCTTAAACTCATATTTCCCCTTGCTTGTCTCCTTTACAGCAGGTTTTGCAATCTCAGCTCTGCCAAAGTTTTTGTTTGGAGCAGCTGGGGACATCCTCACTCATGTGGCATATGAGCCCCTTGGCCTGTGCCAATCAGTGCTTCTTTCCACACTTGGCATCCCTATAGATGCTCTGTTTAATCCAGTGCAGATTTTTCCCAGCCATACAAATTAGTCCAGAGCAGACAAAGTTTGTGGTGCTTACTAATTATGTGAATGCACATGCACACTGTCAGTGCTAAGCTGAACATCTCACCTGCAGGGAAGGCAAGAAAAAATGTAGAGGCAAAGGGAGGTGACCCACACTGTCATCCTGAGGGAACAATTTGTTGCAGGTCAGTTCTGGCTGCCCAGGGGTGCAGTGGTCCCTTAGACCTGAATTAATACAGATCTACCATCACTATGTCCTCAGAAAATGATTACTTATTTTAAATTTTGCAAGCCAGGCTAGAGCCCTCAGCTAGGCTTGGCTCTGCAAATCTTCTAAGAAATGAACATCTCAACAAGGCTTTTCATGGCTTTCAGCAGAGCATAGGTGATTATTAGAAAAGCCCCAGTTCTCAGAAATTTAGCACAGCACTGCCTGGTATTTAACACTATATGAAACACAAACTGTCAGAACCCTAATTTCTTTTTTTCAGCTGTAGTTCAGAAACAATGTTTCCAAAGGCCCCTGCACCATATAAATCATGCATGAAAAATTACAGCAAGCAGAGAGTGACTGGATATGGATGTGCCCTGGGGAGCCCCAGGACACTGCACCATGGCAGCCATGGCAGCCCTGGTGGCTCAGTCCCTTCCCATGTCACAAGAATTTGAAATTACCTGCAACCTGGAAAATGGAAAATGATGCCATCAGCCTTTTGTTAAACATGGAATGATCCTACATTCTATTCACTAAGTCTTTTGAGAGAACCAAGGTAAGGTCAACTTCAAAGCCCTTCTTACCTTGTCAGATCTAAAATAGAATTATGTCAGAGAAAACCTGAATATGGCAAGATACAACTCATACAATGCATTCCACTGAGTCTGCTTGGTGGAGATTATGAAGCTAATCATGTGCCCATCCAAATCCAGATAAAGATGAAGAAGTTTCCTCTTGATAGATGTACAGTCTGAACTGGAGCTGTCCAGCTCGCAGGACTGTAGTGGACTAAGCTGCACTGAATTTTCAAAGTTCTGTTTTAGGAAATATTTCATGGCATAAAACTTCCTGGGAAAAGTGTTTTCCACACTGCATGAATTGTGTCACTGCAGTCACAATGTTCAAACTCTGCTCTGTCCTCCAGCTTGAATTTCTGTACAAGGATCAGCTCAGAGCTGACGCTTGGCTCTGCCTCAGGATCTGCCTTTGGGACTGCTCTGCCCATATGCTCCCTCCTCTTTTCCCTTGAGAGCAGGAGATACACAGGAGGCAGAAACCTGCTCCAGTGAGCCAGCAAAATCCAAATCCAGTAAGAAGGTGGGAGGTTTCTGGCAAAGAAGAGCCACATCAAAGCACTCTCCAGTATCCCCCTGCCAAAAAGGATTTCTGTACCCCTCCTCTTGCTGTGTGATGATTTACTTCTGCAGCAAGGGGAGTTTTCCATGTACTTATTAACTGTATCCAGGAGGCTTTTGGCAAATTACATTGCCATCTTCCTCCTTGAATGCATCCCACTGAAATCTGTATTCCTGTCACCTGCCCCCACCTCTCTTGGTGGCAGCTCCTCTGTTCAGCTCTTCTTGCACTCTGCATTCCTGTTAGACTAGCAATATCTGCATAATATCTTTGGGGGAAAAGAGCTTTTGAAATACGGCTTTTGTTTTAATGACAGAACAGCATATGCTGTCACTCCTCCAAGCATTTTCTAAGTGGTGAAAATGCTCTCAACTTAAATAAGTACAGTATTTTTCCACCAAGGCTCTTTGTGTAATGATGCTCCCACCTCATTTTCTTTCAGTAGTGGTGGTTGCAAACAGGGTACATGGAAGCCAAAATGATACAGGCTGCAACTCAGACAAGAGCTAGTCAGGTAACAGACCCAAAAATGGAGACTCAAAAAGAAACCAGGAGGCTCTGAGATTAGGAGTCTTTGGAACAGCTACAAAGACAACAAACACAGCCTGGACTTGCTGTCCTTTTGCATTTTGTGCACATGAAAAGCCTTAGTTAATGGATGCTGTGTGCAATGTTCACTGAAGCTGCACGACTGCCTTTTGTGCCATGTGGTGGCTGGGTATGGAAGTGCCCTCAGACTCAGGGCAGGCTCCCATTGCCAGCTCACCAGATGCTTCCTGCCAGCCCAGAGTCTAGCCACAGACCCACCCGTGGCACTCTGCCCTGCAGCTGCCTGCCCTTGCTGCCAGCACATGGAATCACTCCCAGAAGTCAAGCACTAGAGGTGTTCCTGGGTGAGTTCAAGGCTGAGACATCCACACTGCTGGTAACCCATACAGAAAGATCTGTGCTCAAGTTTGTACCCCTGGCACAAGGAGCACTGTCCCCGTGCCAGCACCTGCATGCCTGGCTCCTGCACACAGGCAGGGACAGGTACCTGTGACCTGGAACAAAACTCATGCAGCACAGAGAGCAAAGGGCAGAGCTTGGTCACAAGATGGAAAAGCTCAGAAGCCACCTCCACATTCCCTAAGGAACTTCCCATGGCTCACTTGTGCACCTCTCCTGTTTGACAGCATCTTTCTGCCTCTCCTGGCTGTGAGAACAACTGCAATTCCAGATGGTACCTGCTCCCATGTGAGTCCCACTCAGTGTGCTTGCACATGTGTTTTGACTTGTTTTGTTTGGATTTTCAGTATCATCCCTGGCTGGACAAATACAAAGTGACTTATTGGCAAAGAGGTGGTGGTGTTTATTTTTAATTATTGAATTATTTCCTTGCTCATTAGCTTTGATTACAAGTGACCATGAGTTATTTAAATCAAATTTGACCTTTGAATTCAGAACACCAACAGAAACGACAGCAAAAACAAACCCAGCAACAAGGTTTGTCAGTCCTAGGCCTGGCCAAAGGAGAACAGGGCATGAGTGACCTTTTCTGCAGAGGGAGAGGGCTTTCTTGGAGCTCTCACTTCCCACATCAACAGATGTTTGCTTATTTCTCCAGTGATTCCAGGAGTGGACAGGTAGAGCATGTGCTCTAGAGAATCTCATTATAATACACAGAGGCATCAGAGAGAAGGATATTCCTGCCTTTTCTTAAAATAAAGATAAGAAACCTCCATAACCCAACAAGCACACTTATATTCCCAGATTTGTTTTTAAATGAAGGTGGCTGGTACCTGTTCCAACAGACTGCAAATCTCCCAGCTCTGCTCTGGTGTGCAGCTGACACCCTCTCTCAGACATGCAGCTGGCTCTAGAGCTTTCATTTATTTCAGAAAATAGTTGAAGTATATAAGTGTAGACAGAGACTGGAGGAATTTCAAAGGCTCAAAATGTCACCCTTGTTATTAAAGCAAAAAAAGAGTGTAGGAAACTGACTGAGAAAAGGTCAAAAGTTTGTTTGTGAAATAATCAAATTGCTCTTTCTTTCTCCAGATGTTACCTGCAGTGTTGTTGACACTTTCACTAATAAAATGTGAGGACCATGCTGGATGTATCCCAAAGCAAACCTTTGCATTGGGAAGATGGGATTTGCTCCATCTGATGTCCCAGTAAGGAAACTTTCCCACCCCATGGTCGTTTTTGGATGTGCTGCCCACATTAAAAAAGATGACTCAGGAGTGAGTAGAGGAAGGTGTGGAGTGACTGGAGGTGGTGCTAGCATTGCCTCCCCCAAAGCTCTCCTTTGCAGGCAACTGTAGACTGATGAGGAAGAAACAACCATATCCATCCATATCCATCCCCACCAAGGTGACTGGAGAGGCAGTTCCTCAGCTTAGAGAAAATACCCAGCTTGGATTTGACAGTCAGAAGTAGCAGTCTGTGCTATTAGGAAGAAAAAAAAAATCCATGCTCTGGAAAGGATTTGGCTCAGACTGGTCCTGGCAGAGCTGCATGACCCAGAGATGCAGCAGTCAGGCAGTGCAGAGGAGCTGGCTAAAGTCAGGCAAAGCTGCTCCAAATAAGTGCTCAAATAGAGTCACCCAGAGTTTATTTTTTCTATTTGCTCTGCCCATCAACAACAGAACAGCCTTACATAAAATACTCTTGTTCCATTGAATCTGTCCCAAACTAGACTCAGTGATTAAATCATGCATATTCTATGCAAACCCTTACATGTAACTGTAAACACCCTAATGTTGTCCCTAAAGCAGAGGTCTTTTACCTGGTCTGCAAAAGCCAGTCAACACAGAGTTGAGCTGTTTGGGGTTTTTTATACCATTTTGGTATAGAATAGGATGTGAGGCACCTAACACCACTGGTAGACCTGCTCAGTGTGTTATACAAAAAGGTAACAGAGAAAGAATGATGCAAGAACAGGTGATGGGTCATGTGCACTTCTGCAACAAAATTCTTAATGCAGGTGTGGTGGTCTTGGTCCAGTTCACTATACTACAATTTGCACCCAGAAATTTTCCTGGGGGTGTGAGTTTCAGTATTATAATCACTTAAGGTAAATCTAGGTTATATTTTCATCCTATCAGCTACCACCAAGCTATTATTTAATGTTATACTTTATTACAGTTTCTGCTCGAGTCTATTTGGACAGTAAGTTGTCAACAAAACACGGATTTTTAAAGTATTCTGTTTCTGAGGAGTCCTCAGTCCTCCATTGCCCTGGCATCTTGTTGTCATGGTTTCAAGACCACTCCATAGTTGCATAGTGTACCTTTTTATCTGGGTTTTTAACTTCATTTGACATCACAGAGGCAGCAGTTTCAGTTCTGGATTGCCCAGGGTGTGGATAGTTGAGTGCACTCCAGTCCTTCCCCTGCTGCACAAGCTCTCTCCATGGCTCTGAGCAGTTCCTCCCCCACCTATTCGAAGCTGTACCTGCCAAGAGGACTTTTGTCCTCACCCATCTGTGCACATACACTGATCCCTACTTCAACACAAGCTGAACTGTTTGGACGGGAGGTACTTTTGTGGTTGCAGCTGTAAATCAGAGAAAACTTAATGCTTCTTTTTCAGGTATTGACAAGCAATCCCTGTTCTCCTGACACAGAGATCTACAGCTCGGGGCTGTGTCTCTTGGGTGTCTTTTCCACACACTAAAGCTGTGGGCAGGATTCACAGAGGGTGAGAGCTGATGTGCTGCTGCATTCAGGAGTGAGCAGATCCTCACCCGTGCAGGACCCTGGCCTTGGTGCTGCTCAGCAGCACAACCCTGTGCTGTGCCTGGCCTGATCCTGTGACAGAGGGAAACACATGGAGAAAAGAAATCACCCTTGTCCCCAGGGAAACTGTCCCCTGTGGGCAGCAGACAGGGACCTCTCACTAATGCCATCCCTTTCCCTCCTCCTGGTCCTCCCTGCCTCAGAACAAGCAGCCACACATCCCTCCCCAAAAGGCAAAAACATAAACACCTCTCAAACTGATTTCACCTTGCTCTCGCCGTGGGCAGGAGCAACGATTCCATGTGACATTGTCAAGGGTTTCAGGGGAGCTCCTTTTGTGCTTCAAGTGTAAAAAACAAATGCCAGACCTTAACAGCAGCTTGTCCTTCTGCAGAGACAGGCACATGAGGCAGAGTGGCTCAGAGGGGCTCGCAGCCAGTCCCACACCAGGAGCAGATCAGACTCCCCCAGCTCACTGGGACTCCCTGGGGGCTCTTCCCAGGTCATTCCTCCCACACTGGAGACTCACTGCTCTCCATCACTGCCATCCATCCCACAGTGGGAAACCAAGGCATGGAAACACAAACCTCTGGCACCCCTACAAGTCTGAAGGAAGGGCTGAGTTCCACACAAGGATTCATTTCTCACCTGTCTCCTAGCCCTGCCACAGTTCTCCTGTGAAACATCACCTCAAACCATCCCCATCCATCCCTTGGGGAGCCAGGGACTGGATTTGGCAACTTTCCTGGGGACATGGCTGGGAAAAAAGTTTTAAAAGGTGAATTAGCTACCTTCTTGAATCAGACCAATCTCCTCTTCCTATGGTAGGCATGCAAGCCATTTTCTAGCCCTTTCTTTTTTTCCCTCTTGCAACTTCTGAAAAAAAACCAGGACACTTATTCAGACAGACAACTGGAGGAACAGCAAGTCCCCGCTAGGTTATATGACAATTTGTCAGGGTCCCGAGGCCCCCAGGAAATGGTGCAGGGATGATGGATGAAGGTGTGAAACAGAATTGTCACTCCACAGCCGAGGCATTAATCAAGTGTCAGGGTGGCTGAAGAGTGAGGCAGGCGAGCCCGGAGGAGGGGACACCAGGCTGGCAGCAGGGCCCCTGCTCCAGGCACCTCCTGCAGAAGGGAAATACTCTGGGAGTGACTACAGCTCTGCACAAGAAGCAAATGATCCTGACAATTCCCTGGGCAGTTATTCCTCGGGGAAGCACTCATTCTTGTGTTTCAGAGACATTTGCTTGCAAGCCCCGCTCCGCTCCCCAGAGCCATCAGCAGCTGTGCCAAGTGACTCCAGCTCTGCCGGTGGGAATGCTCACCAGCAAAGCCCAGCACCACTCCATCCCCCTTCTATTTATTCAATATTTTTATTTCCACGTTGTTGTAAATTGTATTTTGATGGTATTTTTTTTTTTTAGAGATTTTTTAAAAAAGATTTTTCTTTTTTTCCTCAATTTAGGCAAATTAAAAAATAAAATTAAAAACCCTGTTTCAGCATGAACTGTCTCCTTCCTCTTTAAAAATAAAAACCAAATGCTTTTTCACTTGAAAAAAACCCTTCCTTTTATTTTTTCCCTTTATTCCTTTTATTTTGTAGTGAAGTTATTCAGCAAGAGCTAATTTCACAAAGAGTTTAATTCCTCTGAAAACTCAACTGTTCGGCAAGATCCCTACATCTCAAAAATATAAGCAGATATTCAACAAGATCTGTAGAAGGCAAGCTGAAGACAACTTGTGGCTCTAAGCAGCTGTTACCCTGAACACTATTAAGTTGCTCTTTCCTGTTTCTACCCCCTTCATGTCTCCCTACTATTCATTTCCATCTTTCCCCCAGGCTCACACATCTGTGGTTTCCCTCAGCAGTGGATGTAATGTTCCCATCAGCCTTCAGACTTGAATCTATTGGTGCACTGCAATAACAGTCTGTGATGGGTATCATATCTGAAATTTTTTTTAGGACATTCACATTCAAAACTCCCCTTTGAAGAACAGGAGGGACAAAACCACAGTATATGAAATTCCAGCTTTTTTCTGCAGAATTTAACCCGGGTTGTTAAGTCAGTTAATGTCCACTGCTGCAGGCTCAACTCTGTTTTCTTGATGTTAACAGGACTTAAGCGTGGGATTTTAGTGGGACCTTAGGAACAGAGATCTCCTGCATATTTTTATAATATTAAGCAGACATCTTTGCACGTACACTGATAACAAGAAATTGCCAGATCAAAAGCTGTGAGTCATATTACTGAAGTTCTGTGTTTCGTGACACATCTGATAATCTGAGCGAGGAGAACAAGCTTGATATCCCCTCATCCAGAGATATTAGCTTTTCCTGCTGGGTCTCAAAACAGATTTGAAGCATCAGATTGCCACAGCTGACAGGTTTAACTCAAACATCTGCTGAGCACAGCCTGGAGGGATCATGTCAAAAGAGAGAGATTAGGAGCATCTCCTGCTCTTTGGCTAAGAGTGGCTCTTATTTGGTGCAGAAATTCTCTGGTCTCAGAGCAAATGTACCCCTCAGAGTGTGTCTCTCTCATGACTGTTTTGGAAGAGGTGTGCAGCCCAGTAAATGAGTTTCAGAAGCCTGACAGGAGCAAGGAAGGGCAAACACAGTGCACAGCCTTCACCATGTCTGTGCATGCTGGTCAGGCAAGGCAAGCCTGAATTTCTGAGCAACCTAGCAAAGGTTGAAAGGCCTTTAGTGGCAGCCCTTACAGTGTCAGTGTTCATACAAACTTAAAGCCCAGCCTAAGTGAAAATCTTATGAGGAAGGCACAGAGGATGGAAAACCTCTCCAGAGGTTCAACACAGCCACAAAAAGTATTCCAAGGCAAAAGTGACAGCTCCTCATTGCAGTCCTGGTAAACTAGGAAAACTGCTGCCAGGGGAATGCAAAGCCTGTGGGGACTCCTGAGCTTCTGCTGCCATCCTCCTCCTTCAGGGGAGTCCTTCCAGACCATTCCAGGTTTTCATTAATTATATAGGTCATGACAAACAGAGCAGAATCATGAAACTTGCAGACCATACTGGGAAACAACTTTCAGTTCAGCGCTGAACAAATTTCCCCAAAATTAAACTTCAGCTTTATGCCTACTTTTACCACCTCACCATTCCCCACCAAACAAAACACCATGGTTTGCATTTTGCCTTCTGCCTTCATCACATGGCAGTGAGGGGGGCAGATCAGGGCACACATTTTGCATGTATAATGCAGCACTGAGCAGGAAGAGTCCCAGCAGTCCTGGTTCAGCTCTGCAGCCCTGTCAAGGGGAGCCTGCAATGCTGCTGCAGCATAAAGGCATCACAGTGTCAGACTTATTCATTAACTAGATGAGAGATGGAAAACCCCTGTGCCAAATAAATGGATTGCATAATCTTGAGCCAGTCTGGAATGCCTGGAAGGCAAAGGAAGGATAGTGGATATTATAAAGCTGCCAGCAATCTTTTCAGCAAGATATATATAAAGCTGAGAAAGCATGAGGTGCAAATAGCAGCATATGGTGGGGGAACTCCAAGATTTCCATAAGGGGGACACAAAATTTGATAGGTATGATCAGCTCTTTCTACCTCCACCTTCAGCAATTACTTGCATATAATTCAGCACAGAGGTCTGCTCCTTGTCTCTGCTTTGCTTCCAAACTAGCTATTAAATAAAACTCTTAAGCTCCAGGCTGAGAATCTGCTGCAACAGAAGTTTCCCTTGCTAAGGCATCTTTCCACACCACACAGACAAAGGAAGTGTCTGTCTGAAGGAATTATCACAGCAAGCAAAAGACTAATGGGACTATTCATTATCTTTAATTATATTCATCATCTTCTGGTGATTAGAACACAGTCGTAAATTAAGATACATTTAAATTTGGTACATTTGAATGAACTGGATATCCTTTGAATATCTTATAGGAAGTGAATTTGTTAGGAGTAATGATGCTGTCACCTTGACAGAGCAGAAAGGATGCTTCAGTGTGCCAGGGAAGTCAGAAGGCCTTGAGGTACAGTAATGGTGGCATTAGGAGAGGAAGGGATCAGCCTTTGCTTTGGTTCCTCACAGCTGAAGATCCTGAGAGCTCAGCTCCCAGTGTTCAGCAATTTCTAAAGTACTGCAACAAAGAGCACAGCCCTTGATACTTCTGAAATATCTTGGGGTTTACTGTTCTCAACACAGGAGCTTCAGGACAACACTCTGCATGTGGAAGTAGCTCCCCCTCTGTCCCCAGAGTGGTGAATCCATACACAGATTTATACTTGCACAAGGGTTGCAGACTTGGGCTGTTAATGCACTAAACTCATGTAACAGAAATCTGCATTAAGGCCAGGCCCTTCTAATTCCCTCATATCTTAGTGGTTGCACCATGAATTAATCCAGTGGGAAGGATTAAAAGCTTGTGGCTTGAGCTGCACCTTCCTAGGGGATGAGAGAATGAGAGGGTACATCCTTCCCTAGGTTTTACTCCACTTTTATGTCCCTATGTATTTAGAGAACATTTAAGCAATATATTTCCCAGAGAGAAAGCCACAGGCACAACTGTTATGCTTATTCCATGTTCTCACACTTCTCCAGACATTCAGTAGCAGAGCTCAGATAACAGATATCTATCAGGTGATATCTGTCAGGAGCTCTGATGCCTCCTGCTCCTGGCACCATGCCTATGCTGACCACTTCTGTACATGGCTCAGAGACCAACTAATACCTGTGCACCTTGGGCTGCTCCATTCCACTGCCTGGCATCTTAGTGAAAACCTCCAGGGATTGTAAAAGATGACTCCATTTGCCTTTAGAGACAGCAGGTCTACAACATCATCAGCTGTGTGCTCCAGAAGTTGGCCAAGTGTAAATGTTTTTAATGTGGATTAAGGCACACAAACAGGATATATCAGGCTGGCAAAGCCCTCTGAACCCCAGCAGATTGTCAGTGATATCAGTGGGCCTGGTTTAATTGATATGCATCATGTTACCCTGCATGACTGTGGACAAAGGAGGTGTGGCCAGCAGGTCCCTGTGGTCAGTCTTCTTTTGTGGAAAAGGCACGAGCTTCTGTCACCAGGGCTGTTCCAGCTCAGAACAAGTGAACAAAACATCTACTGTTATTTGTTCCTGGATGCAGTTTTTTGTTGGTCAGCCCCTGGAGCACCAGAGTGTTTTACACCATAACAAGAATGTACATCAACGTGTCACACTGTGCACGTCAGCAGCCAAACAAGCCATTGCTGCTGAGTAATCCTGCTCTGCCAACACAGACACCTCATCACTGGCAGCAAAGGGACACCCCCTGTCCAGATTTGGATTTAGCTACATGCCAGAATTCTTCCTTGATCAAATTATTCTGAGCTGCTTTAACTATGTTTATGTTTCCATCAGAGAAAAAAAAAAAAAAAAGGAAAAAGCTTAGCCACTTTAAAAAAAAAAAAAAGGAAAAAGTTACATGAAAAGTGATAGCTGGTACATTACTTCAGAGAGATAAAATGGTCAATCTGATTGGAACTTTTATCTGTGAATACCTCTGCAGAGCCAGGATGATTACTTTGAAACAGAAAGAATTCAGAGCAGAAGCAATGCTCACTTTTAGCAGCTGCTAAGAAATTGCCGAGTGCCTTTAAAATCCCCTTTATTCACACCACCTTCTAAATAAGACATGTATAGGTTGCACGCATAAAAGCTCATAATGCAGTGAACAGAAGCTGAATAACAGCCTTGAACCTGAATTTAAATTATTTCAAACAATTAAAAAGAAATCCAGAGAAGAACAAAGTAAGCCAGCCTGAAGCAGAAGCAAAATGCAAATAAATAAACAGAATCAATAGAAGTTATTCTCACTTATAACCCAGTAAAATAAAATGCACTAAAATAAAAATACTGTAAATTACGAGCAGAAGAACAGGATCTTAGTAAGAAAATGACTCCAATACATTTTCTAAGGAAAATATTTGGAATCGATAAATGCAAATACTGCTTTGTGTGCTGATTTACATCAGGCACATCTGGCTTTATCTGATAACTCTCATTGAAGTCCCAGAGTTCCACTGCCAACCTAAGAGATGTAAGACAGAAATAGAGATTCTAAGCTGTTGTAATGGGAAAAGCATTAAGTGAAGATGGTGCTTTAGTCCTTCAAAAGCCCCAAACAAGGCTGTTTGCCTGGCACTCTACAGTAGACTGAATAGACTTCTTAACAATAGGCCAGGGTAGTAAAGAATATATTTGTTTTCAATTCCTCCTAGTTACATATTTTCTATATATTTTAGATTTATTTATTTTTTATTTATTTGTTTTGATTTTTTTTTCAAAGAAGTATTTAGCTTCTAATGAACCATAAAAATAAAAATTTAAAACATAGTAAATTTTTTCTGGAAGAGGCTATTTCTTTATTAATCTGTGCTTTTCTTTACCCTAAATCACAAGGAAGGATCCAATCACCTCATACATTTTTAAATTTAGGTTACTGAACGGAAGAAATCACTCCTGGAGGGAGGAATGACATCCATTTACCTGGATAAGTTACTGGATCTAAATTCCAACCCCAACATGCACACAGTGGG
>VZTT01051813.1:64786-156832 GCA_013400855.1 Buphagus erythrorhynchus
AACCCCAACATGCACACAGTGGGACCTTTCATCTGTCAGAAACCCTTGACTACTTGCAGCAAAGGAGGCCGAGTAGGCAGAGTACAAGGTCACTTTTCATGGCAGCATGCTGTACAACTCTCCCTTCTCTCCTCCCCTAAAAGATCTCTCAGAGAGTGATTACACTGCTGCCATGACCAGGAGTCCACATATGCTGGATTGTTTGAGTAACTAAACATGCTCAAAGGAGTTTGAATAACTACTGATTCTTGGGCAGCTTTAGGTAATAACTCCTTTCACACCCACAACTAGGAAACACCACTTTCTTTTCAATTCATGCCAATAATCAAACAGTAGCTATGACCCAGCACTATCTGAACATGAAACACTCAGCTAATCTAGGCAAAAACTTCCTCCAGTTTTGTTACGGATGAAAGTACACCTCTGTGCCTTTGTTGTTAGGGATCTGAATAAAATTTGAGGGTGTAGATTGGTTTTGAACATGCAATTTGAGATTGAAAAATGCATTTATATTTCCTATTGCATATTCTGCATACATTTAGCCTCTGAAAATGATGGCATTCTTAATTTTTTTCCGTGACATCTCATTGTTAAGCTGTTTAAATTCATTTGAAAAAGTCATTAGCTTTACATTAACGACTGCTGTGGCACCTGGCAGATGATCTATAGAGGAAAGTTGTGTTCATTAGTGCTCATAGACTGAGAAACATTATTTAAAAGAAGGATAGCACTAATGGTATCTGACACATAAATACACATCCATGTTCATCAATGAATCACACAGTGCATTATCAATGTTAGCACTCATAAGACCCCCATGGAGTAAGTAGGAGGAATTACTGAGGCTGCTGAGATGGGGAAATGAGGCATAGATACTGTAGAGAAGAAATGAAATTACAAATAAATGGCAAATCTAAACACACGAACAAAAAGGGAAATTAACTCCAGTCTTTGTTTCTCATCCACTGCTGCAAAGACAAACCCGTCCATCTGATAAGTGAAGTGCCTGAACTGACATGGAGGGGACAAACATTTTAGGATTCTGTCAGCTCCAAGGTTTTAAGCTTCATGTAGGCACCAACCAGCAAGGAACTTCAACAGGGAAGAGCAAGAGCCACCCACACCAAGGGCAGCAGAGCCCACCCCTGTCCTCTCCCCTGGCACTAAGTCAGAAGCTCCCTCTGAAGAAAGAGTGCTGCTGACAGGGGGGCTGTCAGCAGCACTGGAATGATGAGCCTTGTCATCCCCATCCATCACAGCTTTGATCAGGAAACAAAATCTGCATCCTCCAAGGATACAGGGAGAAGACAGAGATGAAGGCTGGAAAGAAAACCGTACACTTCTGCATTATGAATTTTTATTTTGCATTCATATTTTTATGAACACTGGGAAGATAATTCCTGACTATTTCATTCATCCATACTTCTGCTTACTAAAAATATTTTTAAGTCAGCAGAGCGAAGATTATGGGGAAAAATGAGACAGTTTAAGTGTTCCATATTATGGAGAACAATAAAAAAATGTTTAAAGTTTCCTGGTTTTATAAAACACAATGGACCATGTCTGCTCCTGAGAACAGTTTAAGTACACTGCACCCTATAAGATGTTTTACCTAATCATCCACGTTAAAGATCCTCTTGGTACAATCAGGATTGCAGTAACATTTTGCATTAATGCTTGATTTTACCTTCACTTTGGGAAAGACACAGGAGTCTCTCAGAAGCAGCAAATTGTTGTCTAACCCACCTCTAAGGATGGGTCACTCACTTCAGCAATGAGTAATCTCTGCATTGTCACTACAGCAAAGTTATCTGTACATCATTTTCCTCTGGGCTGGGATTTTCCCAGCAAGAAAGCCAACAGGATACCTAAACTTGAAGCAAATACCAGATCATTCATATGCCTACTCTGCCAGATGTAGATTTTCTTTTCCAGTAAAATTTCTCTCAGTTTTTTTTCCACCATCTAGGTTTGAGATTCTTAGGAGCTAATGTTAACTTCCAAAACATTTCAGTTCTTGATAGAAAGTTTCTGTAGGTGAACTGTGTTTGTTCACTCAATAAACAAAGAGAAAACCATCCTCTGGGCTTTCACCAGCAGTTTCTGCCAAGGAAACAAATCCTCCTCCTTTTACCAATGAATAATATGGGCAATGAGCTCCTTACTCACTAAAATCTCAGCTTGTTAAGTTGGCAAGTATTAACAACCTCAACACACGTCTGAGGGCAGAGAACTGCCCTGCATCTCTTCAGGGCCCTCTCACCAAACCTCTTCTTGATGCATTACAGAGTGCTGTGGCT
Source organism: Buphagus erythrorhynchus (assembly GCA_013400855.1). Classification (NCBI taxonomy): domain Eukaryota; kingdom Metazoa; phylum Chordata; class Aves; order Passeriformes; family Sturnidae; genus Buphagus; species Buphagus erythrorhynchus. Next base: position 67,087 of record VZTT01051813.1, read on the forward strand.
TAGTCTGGAAACCACGAGCTCAGCAGACAGTTCTGGAAAACTTGTGATGCTCTAAACCTAGTTTGACATTGGTAGAAGAGTCTTAGAAAAGAGTCAAAGCAAAACTATGTAAGGGGTTAAACAGCAGTTCACTGCTCTTGGAAAGGGACAGAGAGTGATTGATTGCTCCTTGGCATTTGGATCCAGCAGGCAGAGCCACATCACAGAGCTCCAGCAAAATCCTGTTCCCATTCAGTTCAGCAGTGCCAGGTCTGATGTCAGCTGCACAAAGCAGGAAGCCAGGGTAGGCCCACCCAGGACTGATGTTCCCTCTTGACCTTGGAGGTGGCATAAAAGAGACAAGACTTGACAGAAAGCCATTGATGGCCTGAGACCTTCTCTTTCCTAAAGGAGTCAAACACAGCAATGCAAACCTTGACATTCTATCACTGTCAAATTATGCAAAAACAAATGGGGAAGGTGAGCAAGCTTCCAGGTTAGTACAGCTTTTGGAGGAGGGCAAGAGGAGCTAAACAAGCTCCTATAAAAATGCAGACACTGTCTTGGTATCAGGGTAAAAACCACAGAGGACTGCAAAGGAGCTGAGGCAGTGAAGGCTTTTCAATCAGTGAGAGACACAGTTTATTAGCCTGGCAATAAACCTTATTTGTTGACCATTTGCTGATGAGATTTAAAATCAAGCAGGCCAATGGTGTACACTGAATACTGCTGCTGCTTAGCTTAACACTGCAGCACACTGAATTAACCCCATCTTTACTTGCTGTATATCCAAACATCTTTTACCAGCAACTACGAAGTTTGATCAAACACTGGAATACAAATTTGGAATGCACAAAAGCTGAAGTGCCCAACCAAGAAATTACTTATAGCAAGATCACGGGGAGAAGCTACAGATTTTTTGCTTTTTCCTTTAGAACAACGTTTTTATTTTATGTGCTGGGGTCATGTTCACACCATCTTTAAGCTGAAAGAGCTTTGTGCAAGACTAAGAAGCACCAGTTTCATGCTGAAAATATGGTGTTAGGTGAGACTCTGTAGGTACACTGCCTAATGGGCTGGGAAAAAACCTCCTTCTACTTTTACAGGGATTTTGAGGTGTATGTACTGCCTGCTTCATTGTGAGAAGGAAATTTTTTGCTCCAGAGACAACAGATACTCTGCTGTTGTTCTGGGTCCGGGGAGAAGCAGAGGTCAAAACCCACAAGAACAGATATCCATTAATTCTTTTCATACTGCATTATGGAAGAACATTACTCTCAGTTTTCATCCTTGCACACAACTCCTCTGCCTCCTCTCAGATATGACACTAGAGCAGAATCTTGAAAAGACCTTGTAGAACAAAGACCTTGCAGAACAACAGCACAACAGATTGTAGGAGAGACAAAAATTGGACAAGGCTGGTTTATGGATGTAATTAAAGAGTTTCTGGCAAGAGTGATTTCTACTAAGGTTACTCATATAGTTCACCAGTGCAAAAATAAGCAAAAATTCAAGTTCTTGGAGGTCCAGGAGATATTTTATTCTTTAACCTATTTAATTTTATTTCTTCATTTTTTATCAGTAAGGGAAGGAAAAGAGGGCGTTTCAGCCCTGAGCTATAAGGCTGACTTGCAGCTGGTGGCCCAGTAATTGGTATTTATTGCTCAGAATGCATCACTAACACACAGGTTGGGGACTGATATTTTCATCACTCCTTCCTTTGCTCTCAGCCTTGCAGCTATTTCATGCACTCTGGGTTTGCCAATTACCTTCCCGAGGTGGGACGGGGTGATTTGTTTTTAATGCACGTACAGTGAGTTCGAATAGCCTGGTTTGTTTTTGCATTTGCAATTTCATGGGGACAGATTCAGGGACAAACTCATAGGAGAGACAGCAGATAGCCTTGGTAAGCACCTCAAAGAGTTCTTGGAGCTTCATTTCACCCCAGCCTATTATGTATCTGTCCTCAAATGGTCTCTTAAACCACCAGCTCACACTGCTCCCTTTGGTTTGTGGCCTCTGTGCTCCTGGTGCCTGTTAAGCTGTTGTGCAGTTCTCATGCTGTGAGCTTTGCCTTCCTGGGGACTGGAAGGATGTTGGGGGCTGGTATAATACATTGCAGTGCTGAAACCTGGAAGCTGGAGCTTGGCTAGAGAGAGATATTATTGAAAAGGTTCACAGAATGGGTGTGCAGAGTCAGTCCAGAAAAAGATGCCTTGACAGGATCCTATGAACAGAGGATGAGATCCCAGTATGAACCAGGAGGTGCGAGGGCAGCTTTCATCAGACATGCTGCTAGTTCTGTAGTCTGCAGCCCTAGATTTAGGATTTTTGAGGAAGTCAAATAGCATCTCATCTATAATTCAATCCTTTCACTCTCTTCTGGATTCCTAAAGTCCAAATTTCCCCCCGAGATACAACAAGTCCTGCCTGAGGGCATGGGTACCAACAAATTGAAAGTGTCACCATTTTGTCATATTTGTCACTTTTGGAAGCAGCGTGCTCAGAATTGGAAAAGGAAATTAAAAGATCAAGAGCAAAACCAGCCAGAGCCCATAGCATGCACAGAGGCTGTCTGGGATGATACACACCCTGGGTGAAATACCAATTCCTGAAGTCATTGAAACCAGTCAGAGTCAGAGAGCACAGATAAACTCTTCAATACACAGTTGAGTTTAAAAGACAGATCCTATACAGATTTCATTAGCGTGCTAAAAATAGAGAAGAGGTACTGGAAAACCACATAAATCTGCATTCCTAGGATTTCTGAGTGTGAAGAACGGAATAGGGAAGGCTTTCATATAGGAAAAAGAGGAAATAAAATATTTCAGTGAATGCACAGAAACTTTCCTGTCAATGAGCTGCTGGAATAACCCAAGCAGAAAAAGCCTCAGTTTCAACTGAAGCATGAAAGTCAATAATCTCTGTAACCTTTCTAAACTTTGCTCTCCTATCACATATACAGAGGCTGAAGGGACTTAATCTATTCAAGGTGTGTGTGTGTCTATACTCATTATATACAGCAGAGTACTCCTTCACAGAGAACCAGTTACTCAGCAGTCTGTCTCATGCTCAGCACTAGTAATAATTAAGGAAAGTGACACTGTCATTTATGTTACTGCGAATTTTACTAAACCCCGAAAAGACCCAGTTCTCCTTCCTAAGAAAATGAAAAGTTAAAGGTCAAAAGGTGGTCCAAATTGCCTTTTAACTATCAATTATTCATCTAAGAATTAGTTTGTCATATATATTGCAACTAATAAACCATTTTGTAGATATATGCATTGTACATTAAGAATAAAATTTGGAATATTTCTTCTAAAAATGCCAAACTGACCCATGCTGCTTTTCTCTTTTCAGTTCCTTTGCAAGGCGAAACAGTGCCTGAGCAGAGCAGATCATGTTGTTCTCAGAGGACAGTGTCAAGTTTTGAGTACTGTAATTACTTTAGTTTAGTCATTTTATCCCTGATGAAGGTTTCTCTTGCAGTCCATGGAGGGTGCCTTTCCATCTGGGCAACAATTAATAGATACTCCTGACTAAGACTTGCAGTTTCAGAACTGCATTAATTTTTAGTTGACAGTAATGAGACTGTCAGAATAATTCTAATCTCAGTAGAAATAATCTCTCTCAATCAGTGCTCCACAAAATGTGCAAGTGGCACTCACTGAACTTCTCTTCTACAAGTGCCAGATTGTTAGAGATAGGATGAAACAGAAAAAGTCATTGAGGGTAGGCAGGCTTGGCCCTAACAAGGGATTAATGAATAAATAATTTCCAGACCATTATTCCAAAAGAGAAAAATCAGGAAGTTGTAGTCGGAGAGAATATCAGAACAGACCCCAAATCTCCTGGCTCTCAGGATGAAATTTGGTTTCAGCTACAGAATAAGGATGTTTCTATCCTCTTTAGAACACTGTGCAGATAAATTGCTTCAGCTGTTGGAAATACTCAGATGTTGTGGCAATGGGCTCTACATAAAACAGGCAAGTAAATCTTGAGCATATTAAGTTTATTGCAAATTATTAATTTGAAACAAAGACTTATGATAGGCAACGATTGCAGTAGGAAAATATCACCCTTGCAGTACAGCACATGCACCCACAAACAAGATGCATCAGCAATAAAAGGGAGGAGAAATCCTCCTCTAAATATATCTCACTTGGAAAGGCATTTATTTCTGGCTGGGCACTGGAGCATTTGAAGTACTGATGCAAGACACCAACAGAACATATCAACAGTGTTCACTGGCTAAGCTACCAGGTCTTCCACCATGAGGACAGATGTGGCAAGTTAATAAGTTCAGCTGTATGCCTATGGTAATATGTCAAATGAATTATTTCAAGAATTTGGGGCAGGCAGAGGAAAGACAAGGTGGGGATAAGTTGACTGCTATTGGAACATGCTTTGCACAAGATGCAGTGGTGGCAAATAGCCCAGTTTCAGTGGGCTAAGCTGTGATCCATAGATAAATATAGACTAAAAATGCAACAGCACCTACCATCAGATTAACAAAATAAAATCCAACTTGTAAAGGATGAAATGCCCATTTCTGTCTTTGCTATTAAACACAGAAACGTTGCACATAACCATGTTCTTTGAACCAGTTCTTTTTAAACATTGATACTACATAGGAAACAAAACCAGTAGGGCTACAGTTGCCCAGCAAGAATCCCTGTGTTCCACTGATAACTAAGGGAAAACATACATAAATGTTTAGTGCAGAGAATGCTGATTGACACACTGACTGAGATGACCACTGACCAAACTGCTTCATTACACATCACTGCAGTGCAACACAGGCACAAGGGGCAGGGGAGAAGCACACTCCTGAAATCCAAACCCGACCAGAAACAGGCAATTGCTTTGTCTCACATGCAAAACCAGAGCCTGTAAACCCCACTGCTGTATCTGCTGACCTGATCTAGGTACTTAGTCCAGAGCTCACCTCTGAAGAGGTTTGCATAGAGGTTTTTGAGATTTAGAGCTTGATTCAAAGACAGCTGAACTCGTTAGGAACCCCTAGCACCAGGTTTGAGATGGACTGCAAAGAAAAGGGCATTTCTGTGCCCAGGGCAGGCACTGCAGCCAGGCCAGGTCTCCCACCCTGCAGGATGGACACAGCACACAAACAGGAAACACCTTTGGTGTAAGGTTCATATCCAATTCTTTGTCCTATAACACCAGTAAAATTACCTGTGTGACACAGCAGACAGACAAAGCCCTCAAAGTGACAAATAAACTTATAAATGATAACTCTGTCAGCAGCTTAAATTGCTCAACCATTTCCTTTCTGCTTGCTGGTAAATTACTCCTCAGGCTGTTCTTGCTGAGGTTTTGTCCAATTCAGTTTCATCCAGTGAGATGATAAAGCAAGGAGAGACTAAAAATAATGAAAAACACTTTCCCCAGTTTCCCATCTGACAAATTTCACTCTGTTTTACCAAGTCCATTACAGATGATGACATACTAATTGCACAGTGTGCAGGACAACACAAAGCAATTAACACTTCTGCTGTGCTTCAAGGCTGCTCTGTGCAGTTTCCAGGGGGAGGTATGACATGAAATCTCATGACTAGCATGAAACCAACTGTAGTTGACACCGAATTTGTATTTTCCATGCCTGCCTAACACCCAGTTCAGTGCCTGCTGGGCTTTCTCTTATAGGCAATCTGGCAGCCTGGAACAGGAGACCTAATTTCTACAGATATGGCGTAAGAACAAATTGCCCAAGTTTTGAGAGAACTGGGGATTTAAAGGAAACCAGATAATGTTCAATAGCATACCAAAACAAAGGGGAAAGAAGAGTCCAAGTGCTCCTGACTTTGGACAACTCATTGCATCTCCCCCAAACCATGCATTCCTGGAATGCAAATTATAATGCACTGGCATTCTTAGGATGAAAGCTATATTTTTGAATTAAAGCATAAAAAACACAGGAGCTTTTCTCACATTTCAAGTTCTCAGCATTACTAACAACTTAAATTTATTAAAGACAATAAATATGGGCTTAAATCATAGCTTTTGTCTTAACATAGCTTACAACTTAACATTGCATCCAGCAGAATCCCCTACTGGAATTTCTTCCAAGCTGCACAAATGAACTTGTTCCCATAATTAATCCTAACATTGTTAATGTTTGGGTTTAGGTATTGCAGCTCTTCTCCCAGGTCTATTTACAGCCTATTGCTCTTTGCCACCTCCTACTCCTCCCTAACAGGCACCAGGACTGAAGGGCTCAGCCACAGGCAAGGATGACATTAATTAACTGATAGGTTATTTGATCCCTTGCACCAAGACCATGCTCTAATCACAGATAGTGCCTGGGTGGTGACAACCAAACCCCTTCCAATACCCTGGATTATTTGTTGCAGATGTTTATTCTCAGCTGGAAAGGTGGGAAGGATAAAGACAGATGTATGTCTTAGTCTGGGGGTTTGCTCAGTGTGATTTAGGCACTGCCAAAATACTGACTAATCCCAGTGAAACTGAAAGGAAACTATTTAAGTTTGACAGAGGATTTAGCAAACATGGGCACTCCTTCCAGCCTCACCAGGTGGCTCTTAGCAAGCCAGGAAACTGCAGGTGACTGGGAATGTTTAAAAGAGCACTTACAGAACCATCCTAACACACAGTCCTAAGGCTGCAGTCCAGGATGACTGTGAGGTGGTGAAGTTCCTCAGGAGGGACTGACAGGCAGCCAATCTGGCCTGCTGCACATGCCTAAATCAGTCAGCATTGCATCATTGCTTGTGTAGGTGTATCCTTTACTTAGCATCCTGAATCTGTAGGAAACAAGTTACCTTGGCACTGGGATTCTGATTGGCAATACTCAAGAAATTTTAAGAAGGGACTAAACTGTTGGGGAATTTCTCTTACAAGATGTATTTCAGCTCTGGGAGTTGCAAAATATTAAGTGTTAAAAGCAAGGCCCAGAATTGTATCTTTTTGAATCTGCTTTTGATGCTCTGCTTTGCTCTAAGTTAATTGGCAAATTTCGTTTAATTGCATATCTCAACAAAATGTTTATTCTCTGCACAAAAATTGATTTAGAAAGGAAAGCCTGAGAGTCTTTTAAGCTGAGCAGTTGGCAGATGCATAGGACCATATATAATGTATGCCTATACCATAAAGACATACATCAGTAGTGGGTGGACTGTATATCTCCCTGTGCACTTATTTCTATTTTATGGTATTTTAAAATAAGAAATACCCTTTAAAGAAGCTGATAGCCTCAGGCTGGCAAAAATTTACAAGGCTCACTTGAAATGTTTTGCTTAACAGCAGAAAAAAAAAAGTCATGCATCTGAAAATGAAAACTTCAATCATCCCAATCCTGGTGACCTCTTCTGGGTATTAAGATGCTATTGGCAGACAGCTCTCTTCAAAAGATAAATTGTGCCTTTCCACAGCAGCAGAATGGCATTTGTTTTCATGTCAGGACATATTGATTTCATACAAATTTTAGAGAAAATAACAGCTGGCCACATATATCAGTGATGCCAGAACACCTAAGTACAAGTGCCCTGAAGGGGAGGGAAGCAAGTAGGTCAGTCACAGAGTCACTGAATGGCTTGGGTTGGAAGGGACCATAAATATCACCTAGTTCTAACCAACCTCCTTGCCATGGGACACAATCCATTAGACCAGGTTGCTCCATCCCCTGCCTCCCCTGGCCTTGAACATTTCCAGGGATGGGGCATCCACAGCTTCTCTGAGCAACCTGTGCCAGGGCCTCAGCATCCTCACAGTAAAGAACTTCTGATACCTAACCTAAACCTACTCTCAGTTCAAAGCCATTCCTCCTTGTCCTGTCATTACATACCCTAAAAAGTCTCCTCTCAGCTTTTTTGTCAGTTCCCTTCAGGTACTGAAAGGCAAAGCCTTTTCTTTTCCAAACTGAACAATCTAAATTCTCTCAGTCCTGTCTCATAGGAGAGATGCTCCATCCCTCTGATCATCTTTGTGCCCTCCACTGGACTTACTCCAACAGGTCCATGTTCTTTTTTTGTTGGGGCCCCCAGAGCTGGATGCAGCACTGCAGGTGGGGTCTCAGCAGAGCAGAGCACAGCAGAATTCCCTCCCTCCCCTTCTCCCACTCCTCTTTGGATGCAGCCCAGGACACACAGCCAGGTCATGTCCTGTCTTCCCCCCCACTCCTGCTCTCAATCTGTTCCTGCCCTGACCCAGGAGCAGCACCAGCCCCTGGCCTTGTTAAACTTCATGAGATTCCCCTGAGCCCATCTCTGGAGCTTGTCCAGGTCCCTCTGGATGGCATCTGTCCTTCAGGTGTGTCAACCCCACTTAGTCTCAGGGCTGTGTCTCAGATCTGAGGACAGAAGGCATCCTGGGTCTGAGGGACAAATTAGTGAGCTGCAGCCATACAGAGATATTGCAGGAGATATTTTGACTTGTCTTTGAGGGTTGTCTGACTTCTGACAGACGAAGAAGAGCCAGCACAGTGCTTACAGTGCTTACAGTTACAGGGGCTGCAAAGTGGGAACTGAGCATCTGCATCTCTCTCCACCCAGACAGGTCCCGTCCCTTTATAAGGATGGGAGCAGCAAGTTTTACCTCTGGGAAGAGGCAGCAAAGAAATATTTTCTTGGAGCTGGGCAAACAGTTCTAGGAATGCAAAGTCAAGCAGCTGGAAGGACAGAGACTGAAATCCTGCTCTCTCTTCTCCTGAAACCAGAGCTGTGTTTAGAAGTCTTTAAGAATGAAGAAATATAGAAGAAAATACCATCATGTCTCTAGGCTACAGAGCAGGACATTATGAATTCATAGATATTGTGAGAAAAAAAAAATGAAGCAAACATCTCAGAGTTCATTATTAAAATCCAGCCCCACTACAAGGTTTGGTAGAGCAGCCCAGAGCCACTCATTTTCCCTGCTGAGTTCAAGTGACTTTACCCCAGTTCCAGCACTGGTAAAGCCAGGCACTCCCCTCCCTCAGCAGAGCTCCTGTGGTGCCAAGCAGGAGCTGCTGTGGCAGAAGGACAAGCAAAGCCTCTCTGGTGGACAATGAGAGACATTCCTGAGAGAGCAGCTGCTTCCAGCTCCTCTTCTACACTCCTGCATTTATCTGCAGCATGGTATTAATTGGTGGTATTAAAACAGATGGGTTTTCCAAGCACCACTGCTTCTTTTAGAGATAACAATGCCATTAAGAGCATCCAGGAAGGAGGCACAGCTTGCCACCACCGAGGGGCCTGCTCCAGGATGAAACAGACTTCTTGCAGAAACAACTCCAAACCTACTTGTAATGTCTGCCCAGTTTTGCCATCATCTCATTCCCAATTTCACTAACAAATAAAATGACTGGGCAAACACTGAAATTAGTTTGCCAGATGGTTTGAGTATCTATTTCTGAAAACATCTTAATCTTCTGGAAAAGCTCATAATTTTTAATGCAGTTGTCGACACAGTCTTTTAGAAACTGGTACAAACACAGGCTTAAGGGTTTTTTAATACTATTCTTCTCCTTCATTTCAGATCAGAGGGCTAGAATTACTGAGGTTTTTAAGCATGACATGTATTTGCTTTTATAGAATGAAACTAAAATAGGACAAAAAGGCTTAAATATTTATTAATGCTTTTCTTTACAGATTGCAAATGGTTTTGTTACGACTGCACACCCAGGACTTTGCTGTGTTCCAGATGAAGTCATTAGCTGGGAACCCTGTGTCAGACTTCTGAAACATTTTGACAGGAAAAAGGTTTTTCTCCTCTAGCTTGCAAGCCTTGGACCATAAAAAAAATATTTGTGGTGCACCTTGGTGAGAGCACTTTACTGATAACACCATTCATATCACATTCTCATTCATGCTGAGTTAGCAAAGCCATCCAATTCCACTGCTTTGCTACTGCTGAAATAATTTTAAGGAAGACTAGTTATTGTAGGGGTTTGGGCATTTGGCTGTAGGAGTGTTTTATTACACTCAGGTAGGAGTAGCCCAAGGGAGAGGAGCATCCCAGGGTTTTGCCATCAACCTGAAATGCATACTGCACTGCTTTTAAAACCTTTACAAAGCCATAGAAATTCCCAAGGACTTTCTGCAGGGCAAAAAGAGTGAAGGCTCCACTTTTCAGCTCCTCAGTATAGAAGTACCATCTTCACATATCCCAGCCACTGGTCTTAACCTGGTACCAGTCCCCTTTACTCAAATGAAGTTAACTCCTATTGTCAGGGTCAAGAGGATAGTTCAATCTCTCATTTTCTGTATTAATACAATTTCCAGGCAAGACCTCACCAAGCCTGTGTGGCAGCATTAGATGGGCATGCTCAGCACTGATTTAATATCAGTGTAATCTCAAAATAAACACACAGCTGGCCTTTCAGCTCCTCCTGATTCCTGCAGGACAGAATTGGCATGAGGAGAGCAATTGCTATGACCCATACTTCCCTTACCACTCTTATCTCATACACTTGAAAAACATCTCCTAGTGACAGAGAAAAAAGCAGAGCTGACTCAAAATGTTGCTGTTTTGAGAGCAGAGGGAAAAAGCAACAACAACAAGAAATGCCAATTTTTCTGTTATTCATTAAAAACAAAATGTCCCAAAAGCCTTTAATGCAAGAATCAGATTGTTTGAAGCAAAATCAGAAAACCAGAAAACAGACTTCAGAAGCAATCTGGGAAAGAAAATTTGGTATTTTTCCAGAAAAAAAAAGTCTTCCCAGATAGTATGGTCTCTGTATTTGACTTTGTACAAACCACAGAGTCCACGACTCCTGGTACCCCAAATGAAGTTCCCCAGCTCCATGCTGAGCTTCAGTGATTGCTAAAGGGCCCCAAAAGCAGAGTATTTATTTCATCTTATTTTCATGGAAACCAAACCCCAGGCAAGTCCCATTGCAATGAAGCACAGTCAGGGAGATCAGTGATGGCAGCCCTGAGGCTCCATCCCCCTCCATCATCTGCAGCCTGGGAGGGAGTGCAGGGTCCCATTCCAGGGCTGGGGCAGGTGATGCTGCCTGTCAGCATTGCAGCACTGCCTCTGTTTGTGTCACAGCATAAAAATGGCCATGTAGAGGAACCAATTCGGGATGAGAATCAATATAATTTGGCTTCAAGCCAAGATATTCTTTGCTCAAGTGGCAAAAAACTTCTCCAGCTTCTGAAATAGCTCAGGGCTGCTGGTCTACAGATTATACCACAAGACCCAGCTTTATGCTGCAGGTGGTGATTGAAAGAGCTGAGGAACCTCTTGGTTACAGACCATGGAGCTTTGTCCATCCTGGTGAGGTCAGGTTAGACTGGCCTTTACAGAGGAGGGAGGATGATGCCTTGGGAAGGAGCTGCAATTCAGTTCTGCTTTTCTGAATTACTGCTAGTAACCCAGGAGCCTGGCTGTGTGTTAGGACTGCACCATGCTTAGCAGTGTACAAGCACAAAATGAAGTTACATTCTCTGAAGAGACCTTTTCATGCTTTTAAATAAAGACACTAAAGTCATACATGAATTCCTCTGAATCTCATTTATAAATCAAAATCATTATTTTAGCAAGTGATGACAGGCAATAAGTGGCACAGGCTCTTGTCTTTTTCACTGCAAGATGCCACTTTCCTTGGATTACAGTGGTATTTCCCTCAATCACTGTCCTCCCTCTCTGAAGATGCACTGCTCCTCTTCCTCCTGCATCCAGCACTGGAACACCAGCTGAGTACTGGACCAAAGAACTCACGAAGACAAGGATTATGTTATCTACAGAGCACTGAAGAGTCTCCTCACAGTCTATACACCACTTAAAAAAAAAAAATTAAGAAGAAATCTCATTTGCTGCAGCTCACAGCTTCAGCCTTTGCAGATATGGCCTAAATATCTGCTTGCACACACTTCACAGCAAGGCATCCCACCAGCCAAATACATAATCCTTCCATTTAAAACCACCCACAAAGGAGGCAAGTATTGAATCATTTTAGGGGCTGGCACAGGAGATCTGCATCTTGCTGGTTTCATTACCTTGAATAATAGCACAACAGATCTGTAAGTCACATTTAAATCGATTTTAAATTAATCCAAACCCTAGGTGTAAACATAACAAAATGTTGGATGAGACACTGTGTTTTAACCCATTTTTAGATCCCTTGTATTTCTGGGATAGCAGGCACTGAAAGCACAGGTGTCAGATGGAAGCAGACTTCAGCACCTGAGCCACTGCTGCAGCCTAAACAAGAGAGATGGTCCAGCCTTGAAAAAGAGAAAGGAGCCAGAATCCTGGGTACAAACACCCAGCTCTGGGGGACAGACCTTCCTGGGCACTTAAACCCTGACTGTATTTAAGAACTCCTTAGGACAACTAACACACACACACCCCAGGTGACCCACAGATCTGCAAAGCTGCCCTCATACAGGGGCTGATGTTGGAATAAAGCACCATGGTGCTCTGTGTCTTTGCAATTCAAATAATAAGTAACACTGTTCTTTCATTGTTCAAGTCTTTTATACACCAGAGTAACATAAAATGCAGCATATTCCTGTCTCTCACTGACAGAGATACAAGGTTCAGCTCACTGGTGACATCAGCTGCAAGGTCGCTGCAAAGGGACTGTAGTGGGGTACAGGACAGCTCAGCTAAAGGTGTTTTTCTGAGGAGATTAGGGTTGAATTTGACCAATATTCCTAATATTCAAATATTAGGCTACAGATGTTTCTCATCTTTGTGAAAGTTTTTCGCATACAAAATCTAAAACCAAACAAAACCAGAAAATCTATATTTGGTAAAAGAGGTCTCCTTCAGTAGTTCTCTGTGACATTGATACCAGCTGATAGAAACAATGGAGAAAGTCTAAACTTCAGGCTCTTCCTGAGAAATCATTCTGAAACACACAATTTTTTAGGCAAGGAACTATTTTGCCTTCTTCCAAGGCCAAACTCCTATACAAAAAGGCAGAGAAAACTCATACAAGGCATTATCAGGAAACACCACCTTTCCAGGTGGAGTGAGGGCTTGTACTCCTGAGAAATCCATATTTCCATATCTCTAACCTTCAGCTGATCCCTGTCCTCTGCTCTGGCTCTCATCATTGCAGCCCACAGCAGCCACCAACAGATGGTACCCAAAGAGTTCCTACCCTGCTGCCTGCATCCAGAAAGCAGGCATAGAGGAGGGATTTCCTCAAAGCACATATAAAATCCTTAGTGCTGCAGATGACAACAGTTGAAAGATGCTTTTGTCATGGCAATCTGGAGCTTCTTATTCCCAGTAAAGCACTGGGCTGTCTCCTCACGGGTGTTCTCTTGTGCTGTTAGTTATTGCTTGCAGCACAAAACAATTTCAGCTGGCTCTGTACTGGTTTGGGAGTGAAGGAGTTACAGGAATGAACTCAAGTAGCTGTGCCTGTGCAAGTCCAGGCATCCTCTCTCCTAACACCCCTTCCCATCATATGGGAAGCCAGCTGCAATTCTTTGTAATAACCAGAGATAGGATATTTCTCCAAACTGTGGGGTTACCTTATGTAAAATAGAAAAGCAAATGAAATGTAAGGAGGTGATCTCTGCAGCTCAGGGGAAATCATTCCAGAGATTAAATCTGTGCTGTGCCATCAGCAGAGCTTAGCACATTTCCACTGCTGCAGTCATTTATAGCTCTGGGGCTGCCACTGCCCAAGCACTGCTGGGCATTTCCCAGCTGGGCTCCTGAGCAGCACAGCCCTTTGGGAAGCACCTGTGCTGCTCCCAGCACTCTGCAGATCAGCAAACACTGGGGTGTTCCCTCTCATGCTTGCAGACAACGCTGCATGAGATGCAGCCCACCAGAGAGGTGGGAGAGGATCAGGGAGCAGCAAGGGATGCCCAGGGCAGCAACAGGGCACAGAGCAAACCCAAGTGCTGGAGGCTCTGCAGGACTGGCAGTCTGGGTGCCTGGAGATGTCCTGGCTGCTGCTCAACCCTGCAGGAAGGCACTGGAGGCTGCCCACTTCCAGCAGCACTGGGCAAAACCCACCCGAGCTTCCAGCAGCTCCCTGGGCTGGGGTGTGCAGCTGTGGGGAGAAACCGAACTTCAATGGGGTTAATTCAACCATCCCAGCTTTAACAACCACCAGCTTTGCACATCGTTGTGTCATAAAAGCAGAGGTCAAATCTCAGTTCCTGAGATTTGGAACTGTTTGTCTTCAAATTTGTGGCAATTAAATCCATGGTGTTTGGGGGCTTTACTTGATTCTTTTTTTCTTCTGTTTCAGTGATCGTTGCGGGTCCCTTCCAACTCAGGACATTCTGTGATTCTAAAATCCCCTGAGAGTGTGTGCAAAACCTCACACAGGCTGTTCTCTCACTGATGTACTCTCAGACTGCAATGTTTAGGTAAGAATTTTCTGGCAAGTTTGAAATGTCAGTTACTTCTCTTTAGTTTTGGATGAGGGTTTTTTGTTAATCTGAAAATCTATTGTAGCAGTCATGGTAATTTTTATGTATATTCCTTCTCCACACAAATAATCCTTTATATAAGGTCCTGTACTACTTTATGCCTCATTTCATCTACTTCACAAGAAGAAAATTGTTTTACAATAAAGTTTTTCCTTCATCTTCTCCAAATAAGTGGTTTTCAGTAAGCATGAACGAATTTATTTCTTTTCATGGTGGCCACTTATTTCTTCAAGACAAGGCCATCCACAGAAACTGCACATTCTACAAGACTCTAAATACATTGCAGTAGAGAAGAAAGGTAGCTAGCTCTGCCTTGAAAACAATACTAATGTTCTAATAATAAAATATATCTCTAAGCAAGAGCCAACTGATTTGGAGCATCACTGGTTGTAAAATCCAAAATGCAAGCATCAAAGGGCAGGGATAAAATGCCAGACTGCCCCAGGATGTGAAGGTTATTGCTACATCTCTCTGCATTAAGACATGCTCATTACAGCCTTGGGGAAGTCATCCAGACTGGTAGCACCTATCTCCCCAGGTGGGAAAAAGGCAAATAAGGCAGGCTACAGTACAGCCTTCATCTGGAGGATTTAAAACACTAACAACTATTTGGATGTGAGAACTGAAATATTTTTGATATTGCCTTTGTGGTAGAAAAGTGGATGAAATGGAGTTGGAGGGAATTCCCATGAAGTATCTCCTGTTACTTTGTGGCTGAGAACTACTAAAAGTTCTTGAATTCAGATGAGTGGATAAAAGTATTAATCTCAAAGATTAATAACCACAGTTTCTCCTTAAGAAGATCACGACCACACTTTTGGGAAGTAAAAGCAATTACAAAATTTTTACGGGTAATGATATAAATAAGCCAAAATATTACTTGCTTAGATGAACAATAAGATGATCCTTAAACTAAATCAGATTTAAACCATCCCTACAAACGCAAACATTTAAGAGAAGAATCTCCCTTGGATTCTCATCCTGTTCCAGTGCCAGCCTCGAGCCCCTGGCTCTGTGCAGCAGGAGGGACAGAAGGCAGCACGAGAGGGGTCACTGGAGATCAGCCTGGCAGCTTGTGGCTCCTTCTCATTCTGGCACCCACTGCAGCATTTAGCCTGGTGTGTGTGCAGGCAGACTGCCAAGCAGCTTCCCATAGAATCCCACGGGCTGGAGAGGGGTGAAGCTGATGAGGCTTTTCTAGGCTTTGTAGCTGGGACAGGAATGTCTCTGCACACGAGGGTGCTCCCATCTGTGGGACACTCTGTGCTCCAGTCACAACTGGGAGAAACAAGAACTGCTCACCCCTGACTGAGCTGCAGCACTGACACACCATGTGCCAGGTCTGGAGCTCTATCTTCAAGGCAATAAACTTCATCCCTTGGCTGGGCTCTGCAGCCCCTCATTCCCTTGGGAAAAGCTAAACTGAGCAGGAGCTTAGTATCAGCACAAAAAATAGAAGTCTGTCTGGAAACAGACACTAAGGCTGATTTTATTATATGCATAAAGCAGAGATCTCTGGCAATAAAATGTTAAAATATTCTGAAAAAAAATCTAAGGTATCATTTTTCAGAGGGAGTTTATTCTACTGAATTAGGTGCTAGTCTGGGTCTGAGGAGACCCTGATCCTACTCCCAGCTGCTCCTGGGGTCCTGGAACAGCCTTCACTGGGTAAGGTCACAACCCCTGAGCTCTGCTGCCCTGCCTCCTCCATTTCAATTATGGGAGCATACAGGTAGGGAACCATTTCTATGCTTCATTAGGTTGTTATTCAGAGCTTAAATGAAGCCTGTTGCCCTCAAAATAACAATAACTTATGGCATGCTCTGTACTGAGCCAGCCTAAGCAATATTGGATTAAAAATTCCCCAAACGTTTTATCCAGATTTCCTGTCTGATTCTATCCAAGACACTCCCCATATCAATTGATATATTCCTAGTTTACACCAAGGAAAACATATTGAAATGCTGCTGGTCATACTATCATCACCGTGGGGAAGATAGCTTGCCTTCAGCAGAATCAGGTTAAGACATGGGCAGAGCTGTCCAGAAAGCCTTTCACTTCAATACAAACTGAGGGCAGTGGGCTCAGAGCCAACACTACATTTTTCAGATTAGGTGCTCAGTCTGCTTCCTTCCCCACCCCCACTAGAAAGATTTTATTTCAGATCAAATGTGTTTACGATACATTTACCACTAGAGAGAGTTTAGTTTTCAAACATGAAAATAAGGAATAAAAAGATCTCATACACCTTTTCTGGTGGAGTTTAAAAGTGTCTGGAAGAAATACAAGCAGGTCACACCTTTCCATTACCAGATCCCTGCCTAAATACCAGATCCCTGCCTAAATACCTACTGGACCTGCAGCACATTCTATGTTTGTGAGCAGAGCCTCAACAATGATTAAAAAAAATAAAAACAAAGAAAATGGAGGTCGCTCTCCTAAAAATCAGAAACTGAGTCCTGATAAGATAAATGAACACTGGGAACATTTCTTGAGCTCCAGCTATGGAAACAATTCCTACACACAGGAGATGAATTATCCCACTTAACTCGGTGAATGTTTTCTTAGCACAGAAAACAAGAACAAGTACACATAAAAGAAGTAAAATAGCTGTCAGAGACTGATTAAAAGAAATCTCTGATCTCTCTGAGGAGTTAATAAAGTATGGTGTTACTTGGTTTCTTTCATTTCATTTTTAAACTCTTAAAATAAACAAGCACTGTTGTTTATTTCCATCCCTTCCACCATCCTTTCTCTCCTTACTGCAAATCTCACCCTTTCCCTTTGACTCCAAGGAAGAGCCCAGCAGCAGAGTTCAGCCAAGAGCTCCTGCATCCATGAACATCAGCTCCAAGTGCTGCCACACCAAGCTTCTCTTGTTTGGATACAGATAGCAAGTGCTGGAGCATCTAACATGCCTTTAGGTAAAGTATTCTAGTATTTGACTTATTAACAACCTATACATTATCTCCAGCTTAGGTTTAACTGCCAGCTTCCAGTCATGACTCAAGAGCCTGCTTAGATCTGCTACCACTCTGAGTTCTCTGCTAAATAGCAGTCAGTAAATTATGTTCACCCTTGATTTGTCCTTGAACAGAGTTTCTTTAACCACTCTTGAAGACTCTTCAGCCTGGGGTCACCTCAACAGCAAATTTCTAGATATTTTACAGATTCTCAGGATCCTATGAACACACAGACATAGCACCAGGAGCAACAACAGCCTCACAGTACCTGCAGAGATGATTCTGCTCAACGTTCCCAAGATCACACATCTACAACTTCACCCCAGAAGAATAGTCTTACTCAATACCTGATTGCTACTTTAGGGGATTTTTTCCCCCAGTGTCATTATTGTCAAGCTAATCTTTCCCACTTAGCATGCATGACCTCCCTTTCTTCCCCAAATCTGTCTTTTCTTTCAGCATCTCTCATGTATGCTGTTTAGCTGCCCACGGTTTGCCAAGAAGGAAAAAGCCCTGTCTATGTCTAATCTGTCAGGTCATTTTATCCCATCCTTCTGGAACTCTCCTAAGACAGTTTTGCTGGCAGCACTTCCTTTGTTTTATTCCTCAGCCCTCCATAGTTCAGCTGAGGGTTTCTTTACATACAAAGCCCACAGCTAAGCAGGACTGGACATTGTCAGGAGGATGAAGCAGGGCAACACTGAGTAAATGGCCATAGTATTTTATTCCACAGTATTTTATTCCAGGGACTTGGGGCTTCTTTGGCAACACTTGCATCCATTCACAATGTGCAGAAAGAAAAGCCACAAACTCCTTTATTCTTTTGTTTCTCATGAAGATTAAAAGTTTTTCTTGTTTTTTTGCCCTGGAGAATAATAAATCATGAGGAGATGATGCACTCCTTTGACACATCCCTTGGTTCCCATGCAGATTGGTATTGGCAGGAACAGCAGGCTTCCCCAGAACATATGTGCAAATATTCAAGAATAGCAAACACCAAGGATAAACATAGTTGGACCAAACAGCTTTGCTGAAGAGAAGGGAATGTTTGAAAATGGTGCTTTGCAGTATTACCTGAGCCCCCTGTTTTCAATAACCTGGTGTTTCACTCAAGGAAACCTTTCTGATGAAGGGCATGCCCCTCGAGCTTCCCCATAAGCTCAAAAAGGGAATTCTAAATGAGCATCTCTGGGACAAAACCAAATTATTATATATTTATTGCATATAGCATATTATTCTCCAAAGCAAGCAGCTTAAACATGTAGCCTTGATGAGAACGGATATTTACTAATTATTGCCATTCATCAAATGAGTCCACTGAGCCTTAATGCTGTGTTAGTGTTAAAATTTGACATTGAACTCCATAGTTTCTAAACTTTCATAATTGAACCTGATCTGACTAATACATATTAATGATGTGTCCTTAGGATGATCCACTGGAATCTGTGTCAGTTGAAGAATGCTAGTAATTCTGAAGGGGACACTTCCATATTTTCTAAGAGTGAGCAAGAAATTTGAATATTAAGATTCTGGGAAAAAATTCCTACAGCCAGCAATAGAAACTTACCGTCAGTACAAGAATAATAACATTTATCTGGAGGAGCAGTGGCTCAGAACAGATGCTGCCAAGATGAATGATTAATGCATGTTAATTGTGGTGAGGAGTTTGCAATTTCAAGTGGTTTTGAATGTAAAAATAGGAGATTTGATCAAAATGAAAAAAAATTCTCTTTTCAGTCAAGTGCCTTTTAAATCTCTTTTTTTGCCTTCTGAAAAACAAAAGAATTTGTGTCTAAGTGACATTTTCAGTACAAAAATGGTTCATTAAGCTGCAGTTGATTTCTGACTTTTCAGATGCCAATTTTTCCCCATGCAAAAAAAGTCAAGGAAAGGGAAATGAGAAGGATACAGTCTGGGAAGAAACCAGCTTCCAGTCATACTGATAATCAGACACAGCAACCCAGAAAGACTTTTCTCTCTGACAATATTGGTTTGAGCAACACCAACAACAGTTGCAAGGAATGAAAGCAACATCTGTTACAGAGAGTTTAAAAGTGGGCTTCGTTCATTTTCAAGTTTCAGAACTTAAAAAACCAATGCTGGTCAGAAAAAAAAATGTTTAGCTGGTATTTTCTCTCATCTATGGATGTGCAGTGGGGGAAAGGAATTTTTCAGTACAGAAATTAAGATCAGAATATCAAATCCCAGCCATTCTCCTCATACAGATCCACCCAGAGCATGAGCTTGAGTGCCAGTGTATCCTGCCAGCTGTTGTACAGCTGTAACCACTGAGTGCTGCTGCCTACCTGGAGAAAATCTCTAATCTCACACATGAGAAAACTGCCTCATGTATCCACTGAAGCACTGAAATTTTTAAATCAGCCTCTCCTTTTCTTTGATTTTATGTCAACAAAAGTCCTTTTCTATTAAGTGCTTCACCAGAGTGTCACACAAAATGTCACATAAGAATAATCTAAAATGCATCTTAGAGCTCCTTTAATTTGTCAGCCTCTGTTTTTTTGTTCTAGCTGTTGTTTCCTAACACCCTGCTGAGATGCAACTTGTTTTCTCGAGCAGGGAATTCCTCCATTTCACCTGGCCAATGCTGTTTCTTCCCCTGAGACAAGCAAATGCTTCTTAAAAGAGGGTAAAATAGAACAAGACATTTTTTGGGAAGCTGGCTAGTAACATTTTTTCCCCCTCTGCAAACTGAGCACAAGGTCAGAGAAGACATTTCTGTTTTGATTTAGGTATGAGTCCCTTCACTGGGAAGGTGTTGGGAGATCTTTTTTTTAAGAGGTGATTGATGCCCAAACCCACTCCTGGAATCTGAAGACAGTGTGGGTTATTGTAACCCAAATTTTTATAATCATTATAACCAACTAATCCAAAGCCCCAATTTCATGGAGGGTGGGGAGCATGGGTGTAAATCTCAGGCTGCCAGCTCCCCTCAAAGTGGGCAACAGGGAGACTTCAGCAGGTTAACACACATTTTACTTCCACAGACCAAACCTTGGTGGGGGCAAAAGCTGACTCTGCTGTCAGGGAACACAATTATTTCATTTCAAAAGCTTTGCCCATCACTTCCTTATTAAAGGGACTACTTCATTTTTAAGGCTTTTACACCAATTTAGTCTAAGTTTTTCCTATCTGTTCATTTACAAGGTAACAGATGAGAATCAAATTGTCCACAGAGAGAGCAAAAAAGCCCCAGAAAAATGAAGAGTCACAATTGCAAATATCAATCTCCTTGAAAGATATCAGGTGTCATCATCAAGAACATCTCAACAGCCTTGACAGGAATGCAGGAAGACACTGTCCCCATTCTCAATTCAAAATTTAATCAAGACACAATGTACCATGCAAAGATTATATACAGCTGAATCTGCCAAGATACCTGGTATGAATTGTGGACAATTAAATGAAGAAAACTTGAATTTACTTTGATATCAGTAGCAAGTGTTCCCTGTGTACAGTACAAAAGCTGAAATTGCCCCAGATTTCAGATATTTTGTTTCCATAGAGACTCTTCATAGCTCTGCACAAACCACAATACTATTTCCTCATCACAGCATGTGAAGCAAACTGTTGATCAATATAAAAAAGACAGGGCTTTGTTTAATTAGCATAAGTCAGGAGAGCTCCCACTGGTAATTGAGCTGTATGATCCCCAGGCCTAAAGTTTATATCTGGGGCAAAATATATACACAGAAAATTCAAACACAGAGCACACAATAGCAGGAGTTTCCAACACCTGAGTAACTCCTCCAAAACACTGCAGGCAGAAAGTGCTCCAGAAAGATCAGACAGGGGGTTCCAGACTGGGAAAGTGAGGCAATATCTGTGTAGGAGGTGAAGAAGCAGCAGCTGCCAGGTCAAAATGAAAGGGGATAGTTTGAAGCAGAAGGATGAAGTAAATACAAAGCCTAGCTGCAGCATAATCTATGTCCAGCTTATATAAATTTATCTCCTACTACTTCATATTTCTCCATAATTATATGGCTGGATATGCTGAAAACAGAGGAGCCTGAAGTCTGGGGTCTAAACCAACTACTAATTCAGAGCAGGGAATGGTATGTTTATTTAGTTGACTGCACCAAGAAATCATCTACCAGATGAAAGAAATGGGCACAGCTGAAAAAAACTAACCCAGTTGGGAGGTGAACCCTATTCATACTTGGAATAAGGGACATATTTGAGCAAGTAGTATTTTCTGCCATTTTCCTGAGTTTTTCCTTCCAATAACAGTGACCAAATAGTCAAGGGAACTAAGGGTGTGTTTCAGCAGCATTCCTTATGGAGCAGCAGCAGCTCTGGGAAGATAATGTCATCAATCAGACAGAGGAAACAAATATGCTTTGTCCAAAGTGTCAGCACTGGACCTTGCTTGATTTTTCAAATGAATATTTTCAAATTAAATCTTCAAAGAATTCAAGCAGGATATTTATTGCAAGCATTACTCAAAGTCTTTTGTTTCTGGAAAACAGATTTAATTAAAAGAGTGAGCATCAATAAACAGATCAAGTAAATATTTTTTATTAGAGTGACAGAGCCAGAAACCAAGGAAAAATAAACCTAAAAGACTCAGAGAAAGCCCTTCAAATTCCATTTTAATAATCAACTCTTACTTTCTGAGCATTCTTGCTTTTATTCAGAAAGAGATGATCATTAGTTGGACCCATTTCCTACAGAGCACATCATAAAGAACTTGACACACATGACCCACCTGGGCACAATTTTCTCAGTCTGAGGAGGTCAGGGCCAATTCCCTGACCCAGGCCATACCCAGGGGGGGATGTCCTGAGGGGCTACACCAACGTGGTTGTGTGCTGGTTATCTCTGGCTGTTTTTAGGACTGCATTCCTGGTACATCAGGAGTTTCACTTAAACATCTCTCCTGTGTCTTAGCTAATATTTTGGTTAAAATTCACCACTTTACCAGCCCTAAATGGTATCAGGGGAAAGAAGAAAGGAAAATATGAGAAACGAGAAGAGCCAATAACTCCTCTTTACACACCACAGCTGAGCAGTGCTAGAGGTGCATTAAATGTGGAAGATTAAACTGAAAAAAATTCCCTTTAGTGGAATGTGCATGAATAATTTGTGATATCCTTAATGTCTTAGGGCCCTGAGTTAGGCTAGACTTTTAAAGCTCTCCAAGCAAGAGGAATCAATACTCAGTTCCACAAAGATTTCAGTCTCCCCAGGCTCTGCTCTCCCAAAGCCCCAGGGTACTGCACCTGGTCCAAGCACATCAATATTCCCAAGTGCACTAATGTGTGGATTTCAGGGCAGGGGCACGACAGTCCCCAGGCAGGCTGGTCCTCAGGGGTGGCACAGCAGCACCAGCCTGGACCCCTCATTCACCCACCTCTGCACCCCTGGGCACATCTGGCTACTGGGGCTGTCACTGGGAGCATTGAGGGGGCCACAACCCACCCACACCAGGGGCCCTGCTGTTGCTATCTTGCCATCACAGAGGAGACAGAAGATCCACAAGGGCAGATGAAGGCAGATTCTTATTTTCATGAACTTCTCTCAGCAAGAGATCCTCAATGCAGAGCAGCCAGACATTCAGTGGAGTCCTTCTGACCTTCTGCTTCTGGGACTATTCGGAATAGGCAGTTCTCACACATATAGATGTATCTCTACACACACACACACACACACACACACAGCCTTCTTAACAGGAAAGATTGCCAAGTCCAGAAAATATTTAACTGCTTTTCACCCTGGACATAATAAAGAAGTTGAAGTGACATTGATTTATCTATGCTCAGAGCACACAGGTTAGGACCTGAACAGATTACAAAGACATCATCTCAAAAATGCACTTTCCTTTGGATGAGTCTTACTTTGATGTCTTTTTTTTAAGTATGCAAATAAAAATATAATTCCTAATAAAAGTTTTATTAGTCAAATTAAAGGTTTTTAATCACTGCTCATGTCTGGATATCAAGGAGAAGAGAATATTGTAAACACAGCCTGACCACACAAAGCACATGGAAAGGGTAATGGGTGGCAGGGGGATGCAAAGAAATTACCACAGCTAAAATGGCTCTGAAATAAAAATACTCTAGTATCACAGTCATCCCGTAAAAACAGCGTCAGAAAAAGATGCAGCTCTTATAACAAGAACTTTTAATAGCTCCTGAGTTTGCAGATGTAGCCTTATAGCTGAAGAAGAGTCTCTATATTTAAGAAACTATGATGAAAAACACATGAATTTACTAATGGTGAGAGATCTATTAGGCTGACTACATAAGTCTTCCAGTTTTTAGAAGATTTTTTAGATTTTGAAGCAAAGTACATTGTGAGTGGAGACCAGACTGAAACACAAACTGTATTAACTACAGAGGGGTTAATGCGACTGACCCAACACCTTCACTGCCAGGAGAGGCAAAGGAGACCTGGGCCCCAAAAAGCTTTACCAAAGCAGGTGGAATTTGCAATAATTCCTTCCCAGCCCACCTTCACAATCACCTCCTAACCACGAGAACAGGAGTACATAGATGATGTCTTCAAATGACACCAACTTTGTTGGCTTTAACAAGACAGGTTTTAGCAGAGGACTAGAGCACCATGTGGGCAGGGATGACACTGACTACTGAATTAACAGAAGTGATATTTACATTTAAAACAAAAATAGATTCATTTTGGAATAAAAACTGAATTTTCATTATAAGCTACATGCTTGCAGTTGGAAATGTCTGAGGAGGAAAAGATGTGGATCCCATGACAACTGAATTATCATAATGAAGCCACAAAAAAAGGTCACTGTGCTCCCAGAGTGCTTCAGAGGAGAGCCAGCCCTGCAAGTGCAGCAGTGCTAGGTACAAATCACCTGCAAGGTTTTCATCCAAGAAGATGTATGTGGATCAAGCACAATTTAGGAAAGATGAACTCATTCTAGAAGTGGGCAGGAGGAAGACTCTTGGCATGATTTCAGTGATGGAAAGACTGCTTTAAGAGAGCTAAAGAGACCAGGTTGATCTAGCCTGAGAAAATGAAGACTAAGAGGGGAAGCAAACCCTTTGCTTTGGGATTAAACAGTAAAAATGGAAGAACTACTGGAGCTGAAAGAGAATTCTGTATGAAACCATCACTGAATACACGTGGGCTAAAAGTCAGAGTGCAGGTTTCAGCTCTTGGAGGAGCAGGGCTCAGGAGTGACAAGCTCCTAACGGGACAACCGAGGAAAGAAATTCAACCTGCCTGGCAACAGCAGCCTGCTCACCTGGCAAACATGCTCAGACCACTTGTCTGTGTTGGCACAGAAATCTGCTCCCAGGCCTCCATTCCCAAAATCTCTTTAAAAGAAAATATCTGGAAAGTGCTAAACTTTAAGAGGACTACAAGGTGATCACAGAATTCCCCAGAGAGCAATCTGCATCTCAGTCCCACAGTCAGTATGGGCAGTCTTAGAAGTAATTTCCCTTTTTTTTTTTTTTCAGCTTGCCTGAATGTCCCATAAAAAGAGGAATTACTACAGTGAAAGGGAGAAATTGATTATGCACATAGTATTTTCAAATGCAGGAGGAAAACAAGCTAGAAAAAATAGAGCAGAATAAATTGTTTCTGCAATCTCAGCGAGTTAGATTAAAAAAAGAAAAGCCCAGGAGATAAGCAAGGTGGTTTTGTTTTGGTTTCTATTCCCCCAAATTTCCAGTGGTCTTTTTATACCAAAAGACACACATAATTTTTATTTTTCTGCACAAACATGAATATCCAGGGAAAACATAGTTAAATCACCCAGAAAAAAAAAAGGAAAAAAAAATGGAAAGACTGTTTAGATGAAAACCAAATCAATAAAACCACTCAGAAGAAATACTTATCTGCATCCTGTTTGAGATTGACAGGGGAGGTATTAATATTGTATGTGCTTGTCTAGTGGATAAGATAATCGAGCACCATCAAAATGCAAAGCGGTTCCTGCAACTCCTCCAGCAGTAAAAAAAAAAAAAAAAAAAAAAAAAAAAAAAAAAAAAAAATCTCTTTTTCCTTCTTTATTTCCCTTTCTCACTCAGTACCTNTGTGAATTCCCTTTCTCCTGCAATGCCATCTAGAGGAAAGTAGGCAGAGGGAAGGGAGGGCAGAGGCAAAGGGCTCAGAAAGGACTAACACAACGGTGAAGGCAGAGCTTCCCCAGCCCTCGCTGATGAAGTGAATTAAGCTGCCCAATTTCTGAGGCCATTCGAGGCAGCACAAGCCCTGGCTCCTGCTCCACAAATCGCATCCGAGCAGCGGGGACTCGGCACTGGGATTTCCCTGGACACGTTTCTAAGGAAGGCACTCTGCTGAAGAAATCCCCATACATTTCATCCCTTCTCCCACTGTTTGCATCTGCAAACATGTGAAAGAACCCTTTAACATCCCAGATTTGACTGGTGGAATAAAGGAAAAACAAATAAAAGACACAAAACCTGATAAAATCAGGAACTACATTCTACAGCAAGTCACAGGCACCTCCAGGCAAAAGAATTTGGTCAGAGAAAGTTCAGAGCCCACTCTGCCCCCTCATCCATAGAGTGTCCTTGCCAGGACCTTGAGTGCTCCCTTCAGCTCTGCAATTCTGCTCCTTAATGATTTCCTCTTAGAGCAGTAGTGTTTGTGAAAGGCTCAGGCTGTGAGACACTCAGAATTCCAGCAGGCACTTCTGCATGCCCAGGGTCACATTTTTCACCACCAGCTTCAGCCTTGTTTGGTACAGCAGCAGCAACCACAGCCCCTGGCTCTCAGCTCCACAAGGACTAACACAACATCTCACAGTAGTAAAACCTCAGCAATAGCTATGCCACATGCAATACAGAGGACAGCTGGGAATGCATCACTTTTTTACCCTATACAGAATTTAAACCATTCTTTTCAGATCACAGCTTTCAAATACTGCTAATGTAGATGTTTCTATCTGAAGGCTCAGGCTTCCTCCTCAGAGTTCCCCTGGCCTTTAAAAATTAATCACAGTCAAGCTGTAGGAAGAAAAAAAAAAAGAAAAAAAGAAAAACCTTCAAAGCTTTTAGGGAATAGAATAGTTCAGAATATTTTGTTTTGACAATCACTGGCTGTAATTTTTTTCCTGACACTTTAGAGGATATTTTTAAGCCAAAAATTGATGAAACTAATGGTAAATAAGACCTTGTTAAGAAATCTTGACAATTTTCCTAATAGAGATGAGCAAAAGAAAAAAAATGTTATTTGGGTCTGGACAATGCCTGATTTTTTCAGTGGTATAACAGCTTTAAAGGACCTTTTAAGCAGCATGCAGTTTAAGTGAATTTGCTTTTATAGCAAAATGTTAAAGAAAAGACAACTTCCTCTGGTCAAGGGAAGGGAAGAGAGTGAGAGCTCTGAATGTGCTGCTCAAACACAGATCCTTGTGACTGATAAATCTTAATTCTGTATGAAATCTATTGTTCAAAGCTGGGCTTGCAGACAGCTTAAAAGCAGGGAAGTTTTACCTTGTGTTCAAGGACAAGCACTACCCAGCCATCAAGAACTGAGGGAATGAACAGCCCTGGTACAGCACATCCAGAGAGCAGAGGACTGCTGGGGCCTGGGGATGGCCATTTAAAAGATAATTCATACTTTCTGCCAGTTGAAATACTTTACCAATGTTTTGGTGGAATGCATCAGTCACCTTAAGGACAGCAGCCTCCTGAGCTCTACTCCATGGCCACACCCAGGCAAGGCTTCATCACACAGGGACTGGGGGGTGTGTGCCATTAAAACTGAGAACTGGGTATAGAAATATCTTTTATAAACAAGTCCTCAGCCTGTTGGGAAGTCTTGGTCTCTGCCAAAGGTGTGACAATCCAGTGCCCAAGCTCTATGTAGGAAAGACAGGTCTGTATTGCAAAAGGTGAAAATGGTAACTGAGTCATCCCTAGTTTTCAAGAACAGTGATCAGAATCTTTTAGTGACAGTCACCAAAAGAACAGTTCCTTGTTTCTCCTCTTCCATGTGAAACGTCAAACAATTCATCAGTGCTGAAGAGTTCTGTACCTGCTGATTTTGAGCACTAACAAATGCTATTTCCAAATTTTCTTACAACAGTCTCCAGAAATGTTTCCCTCTCTTAACATGGAATTTCAACAGTTCCTAAAGAAATTGCCATCAAGAATTTGAAAAATATATGAAAAGAGAAAGACTAGTTAACACCCTCTAATTTCTAAACTCAGAGTAGTTGCTGGGTCACTTCCAGGTCCCCTCTGAGCACAAAACAGGAACCCTTTGATATCTCTCCTTGAGCATTAAAGCTTTACTGATCAAGCTGCAATCAGAGGATGAACACATGCAAACCCCATCACCTTCCAGACAAACAAACCCCACCATGGGCTGGATGCAGCAGCAGGGATGATGGTGCAGTGGCTGTGTGCTGACACTGTCACCAGACCATGCCTAAGAGCACAAAATTCCCTCTTCCTGTAGGGCTAATTGTATAATTTTTTTCTTTTCTCATACAGGCATCTCTAGTTCCTCTCATTTATCTCTCTAACTTAGTGTATTGGTGGTAAAAAAACCCCAAGGAATTCAAATAGACTCCTAGGCATCAGCTTTGGTAACCCCTTAGCAGTCTGTAGGATGGTTGTGCCCTGTGCTCTCAGCTTGACAACATGTACGTCCCTTACCTCCCCATCAAGAAAAACCAAAGTCCTTTCACCTTCTGCCTCAAAGCCAGTTTGAAACAGTGGCATAGAAAGAGGCACCAGGACATCTCTAAGTGCAGTAGAAAGACAGATAAATCTTCTTTCATGAAGCAGCTCCTTTGCTGCACAAACCACACTGTGAGCTCTCCCAGCAAATCCTCTCCTCCAGGGAAGAAATCATCTCCTCAGCTCCCCAGGGACAGCAGAGGGTAAGTTCTATAATTACATTACAAAACTCACAAATCATTTTTAAAAAGAAACAAAAACAACAGAAAACAGATAATTAATTTACAAATAGAAATAAATTATACCTTATCCCTAAACAGACCAAGTTCATGAGAGGGAACAGCATATTTGTTGTCTGCCACATGAGTGGCTCTGACCAGCAGCTGCACACAGGAAGGGGATTTTAAATCTGCTGGGACCTGATCATGTAGCAGCAGTTCACTCAGGTATGCACCACAAACTAGTGCTGACAGCACTGTGGAGCCCTGAATATTTAGTACCACCAGTACACTATAGTGCACCACTCTCAGAGTGAGCTGAGGTCCTGTTTTAATTCGTTCTGTCTCTGTGTACAGAACAAAGCTACTGCTTAAAGTGGATAAAATTGGCTCTGATTTTCATCCTTTGTTGAGTGGCTCTCTATCAGAGAATTTCAAATTTTAGACTATACAGGACATGGTTTTAAAATCCGTTCTCAAAATTTGTCTTTATCCATCTGCTAAACTAGGGAAAGGTGGGCTCTGTGAGCCCTGGGGCCTTGAGATGGATTCAAAAGAAACATGTTGTCCAGGAAGAGAAAGCAGAAGCTCAGCTGCAAGGGCTGGGAGCAGGTTTGCTGCTGGTTCTCTGCCAGCTGGGCAGTGGCCCCAGGGACAAGAAGCATGTCCATGCCAGCAGGCACCATCTCCTCCTGAGCAGAAAAAAGATTAGAGAGATGCCTTGGCTCTGGGGACACTGCACTTTTTAATGCTAATCCTTTATCTACTAGCAAAGGAGAAGGCTGCATTCCTTCAGTGGAAGGAAAAGGGACAGGAAAGAAATGAGAGGGAAATCATATCCAACACTACTCTTGATGCATTCCTCTACAGAGATGGCTACACCAAAAGATGACCATGTACTAACCTTGATTGAGAGGTTATTTGTGCCCAGTATGCTAAAAGAAAAAAAAAAGAAAAAAAAGTCAAGAACAAATCATCCTGTTAGGCTGCCGACATCAGAGCATGCCTCGGATTTTGACTGAGCCAGGACAGAAGCAAGAAGGCAGTGTAAGTAATTCAGAACACAGCTTCCTTTTGGAAAGTTACTTTAAAAAATTAAAGGTCACAGTATTGTCCTAAGGAAAAGATTTCTTGTAGCTTGTGCTCTGTTTTCATTCCATGAGCCTTTAGGCATGAAATTTCTCTGGTGGCTCAGGCTTTGCTCAGTACAGCTCCAAACTTTCTAAACAACTTCCAAAGTAAGTTGGGGGAAAAGAATTAGCTTTGAAATATTTTGTCACTCAGCTTTTAATAACTGATGGAAAAAAAATAGGTGTTTTGAGGTGCTTTGTAGGGCATAATTCTTTCTGCAAATCCTTGTCTAGGCAATCCTTGATGACAAAAGATATTGAGTGAGACTTTAAAAAGTGACTATAAGAGGGCAGGGTATCACAAGTCACGGGTTTAGGGATTTCTTGCCTGGCATTAGCACTCTATTGTAATGCCCTCTGGGGAAATCTCAGCATGTTTTGCAAGATTTCCATTTCATCTTGAAAATGCTTTCCAAACCCCACAGCACACTAGGTTAGAAAGGGAAACACTTGCATTTTAGCACTGGAGGAAATGGAGCCAAGTGAGAAGAGTCACTTATTTAAGAGCTACCCCTAAGGGGAAAAAAAAAAAAAATCCAGGCAGTTTTCTCTTGAAGGTTCATGGCTCAGCAACACTGTCCTGGGTGGATATCACCATAAATCCTCCTCAGGGCTGCTTTTTACATCAGCCAATATCCCAGAACCAAGGAAAAGCAGATGATGTAGCTGTACTATTAAATTACTGGGGTTCATAGTGACGGCAGCAGGGCAAAGGAAGTCCTGGTTTTGTCACCTCAGTGCACAGGGCTTCATGCAGTACTGAGGGAATGGGAGTTACCACAAATACATCAATTCCTGCTCACCAGCTACTGCAAAGAAGCCATAGGGCACGCAGCTAAGGAATTTGTTACTTTGTTGATACACTAAAAAAACCCAATCAAACCCCACCAGCACCAGAGAATGTGGTTCTGTGCAATCCCAGTTTCTCCAGCCCCATATGAACCCTGGAGCAGCAGATCAGATCCAGTATGCTTCAGCTCTGTCACTTTTAAAGAATGTACTGAAACCAGCAAAACCAAGCCAGGGTGGTTGTTTTCCATGGGGACAAAATTTAAATGCAAGTGGCTAGAAAAGTGTCATTGTAATGCCTTTGCAAACAGTCCCCAAGGCTGATTTGTCACACAATGCTGGTCTAAAAGCAACCTCTATTCAGAAGAGTTATTCCTTAGGGATTGCCATAAAATTTTTTAGTGATCTCTGATTCAGTGTGCTTTTAATCCCATAGGAATGTCTGTCATTTTGGGAACTTATAATGGATGAGAGGAGAGCCTATACTACATCTTTAGAGGGGAGAAAAAACCAAACTACCCAATACCAAACCCCAAGACTGTAATTCACTCTGGAAGGTTTATACTTTAACATTCTACCTCACTGTGCTTCATTGTCATTGAGAAGAATGTTACGAACATTTCCCTCAAACACCTCTTTCTAATAATGATTGTTCTGGACACAAAACACATTTTGTTGTGGTCATAGCATAGCAGACTGTTTCATCCCCCCATCCCTCAAAGCTTCCAAGCCACCCTGGGCATTCATTTGTAAGGAAGGGCAGCATGTCCTTGAGCACAAAGAAAAAGCAGCATGCAAATAAATAAAGCAGATGCAATATAGCTCCTGTTCCAGGTAAAAGGTAGCAGCTGGTCATGCACACAAGGGATTCTCTTTCATTTTGGAGCTGCCTGAAACATTTCAAGACACAATTGATGCTTCTCCATTTAGCATTTTAGTTTAAAGAAGGGGTTTTGAAATTTTGCAAGCAAATTCCCCCACCTCCATCCTTCCTTACCATGCTTCGTTCTGCATCATAGAGCAGTCTCTAAATGCAAGAACTGCTTTGCTACCATATCAAACCAGATTGCAAGATGCTCTCCAGGTACACACGCGTGTGCTTCACCTGCTTATGGGTGTGCAACCCCTGGGGCCAGCTCAGAGCTATCTCAACACAGCTGCTGCACACACACTGTGAAATGCATGGGGAGAAGATTTCAGCTCCTGTGAGATTGGAAAACCCCCATGAGCAAGTGGCTGAAACCCCATCTACCTACAGTCAGTGAAAGATCACTCCCCCAAGCAATCTGGTCAGAGTTAAATTCCATTCAAGTTTATTCTTGAAGACTTGGGACAAGGAAAATACACTCATATGTTACATCTGCATCACAATCCTGTGAAACACAAGCCTAGCAAGTTCACAGCTCATGCCAATAACTTTAAAAACTTTCAGTCTGTGTCTGCCCAGTAGCTGTATATTGGGGTATAAAAGAAGTTTTATAAATAAAGGAATGGGAACTAAATTCTTCTGACTAGAGGCAACAGGAAAAAACCCTTTAAATTAGTGTTTATTATCAACAATCTCCACTATCAGAACAAATTGCTTATTAAAACAGTCATATATACACAGGGTTTTATCACTTAGTGATGTTGCACTCTGAGGCTGTAGTAGTTTTGTCCTTATTAAGGGGATAAAAGAGAGTTTTAGGGCATGTCTTGCTGTTCAAACAAAGGAATTAATAGTTTGCAATAGCTCCCATTACTAAGAGCTGAAGCTGAGGTCTTTCTCTGCAGGACACCTCTCAACGAGGCTATATCCAGACTGAGCCTTTGGGATAAGTGATCTTAAACATGCTGACTTCAGGGAAAGCTGGGGACATTCAGTGTCCCCAGGGGTCTCGCCTTTACCACTTTGCAAGATGCCTTCACTTACCCAGTGGGTGTGACTGCACTGAGAGCTCCTGGCTGGATTCTTTGTGCAAAGCCTTTCCTGAACCCATCCAGTCACTTACTGCCTGATCAAAAAAAAGGGGATCAAGAACAGATTCACCAACAGAACAGCCAGGAATGCGAGGATGGAGTACAGCACAACACCAGTGCTCAGCCAAGCACACACCACATCTCTCACCACAAGGGCAGGAACAGCCTGACTCCCTGGGTGCTCAGCTGAAAGATCCAGAAACTATTTCAAGCCCCAGCTCCTGACCTGTTCACAGGGAGTTTGTCTTTGAAGTAAAAATACTCAAGATGCCACCAATCTGAAGTTCAAAAGAAATAAAACACTCTCGTTGTTGGCGTGACTCAAGAAAGGACACTAACATTATCTCTGAAGTATTCAGAAAAAAATAGTGGAAAAAAGTCAAGTATCCACCCTCAGGCTGGGCTATGAAAGTCACAATTTAGCTCAGCCTAAGGGTGGCATATATAACAAAATTAGACTTTTTCCTGCGATATAATTCAGATAGACTTAATGGATTTCTTTTTCCTTTTTACTTTTAAACAGCTGCAGCAAAGTAACTTAAAATTATCATATCTTCAGTTAAACACGCTGTGGGGCTTTTGGGGGATCTAGCATGAAAATGTTGTCTGGAAAAAAAAATTACAAGCTGCTAAGAGTTAGTGGTAAGTTAATTAAGTGAAGATTGCCAGATTGCAACAAACTGGCATGGGATTCGCAGACCCTCTTCTCTAGATAAAGTGCTTTGACTCACGATGAAGGCAGCACACAGGAGAAGGAATCAAAAGCTGCTGTATCTGGAGAGTTCTTGTCATGTGAGGAGCTGTCAAAGGAGCCAGTGCTCTTGATCTCCTGTTATATTTAGTAGAGAAAGTTATGTCCTGAACAAGAAGTATATATTGTAAGAGAAAGCAAAATGGAAGAGTTTTGTGCAGTCAAAAAGGAATTCTTAACCAATTCCTGCCCACCCCAGTGGTGACACCGATGTCAATGCTTATGCAGATAGAAATTTCTTTAATGAAATTAATTTCTCTACAAGATTGTCTGTTTATAAACCACATCAGCTGAGCTAATTCAAAGAAAATAGTTGAATGCATTTCAGGGGACTGCACTCAGTAACCAACCCTTTCAAGCCATAGCTGTCTCCCAAAGGCAGCAGTTTACAAATAAATAGAGCAGCAAAGTGCCCACAAAACCTGCACGTTAAAGAAACTATCCTGCTTAAGACTGGACTACTACCATGCCCAGATTCACCCCTGAGAATCCTAGCTGTGTTTTCTCTTAGATCTTCAATTTTCACTTTTTCTTACTTCCTCCCACTCAAGCGCTGAAACGTTTATTCTTTTAATTTAATTCAGTTTTGGCCCCTTGCTATATTTGTGAGCTTGCAAGGTAAGGGGCTCCCTGTAAGTTCTGCACATGGAAGCACCTTCCACCCTGGGCACAAGGTGGGAAAGTGAGCTCCAGCACTGCCTTCTCTTCCCAGAGCCACGTGCAGGGAGCACATGGAGCAGGAACAGCTCCTGTTGGACATGGAGTGTGTTACAGCCTGCCTTACACCTCGGAGCAAACCCATCCCTGCAGAGGCTGAGTGGGCACAGCAGTGGTGCCAGTGCAAGTCAGTGCCCAGGGCAGTGCCCCACCACCCCATTACCCTTGAAAAGGTTTCTTGAACACTGTGGAGTTGCTCAGCAAAAGTGTTCAGTTTTAATGAAAATCTAAGGAGGAGAGAAAGGTATAAACCTGTCAAACAAACAAACTGGTTATCTCAGGGATCTAGCCAAAAGGAACAAGCCTATTAAAGGAATCGTTTTCTGCACCAATATGTCACTGCACTATACTCTGTGCATAATAATTACTTAAATCCAGCCATCCCATGCATTATTAATAGGACCAGTCAACCTCAAGTCCCCATGCAGCCTTAAAGCAGATATATTAAATATTCCCAACAGGAAACAGGCAGCCATCCATTATCAGCAATAGACTACACAGTTAAGTCAGTGCCTCTTTCAAGAGGGTTTTGTTCTGGTGTGATCATCAAGGCTGCTCTTCCCCATCCTCCAAACTGTCAAACCTGAGCAGCATTTCCTCATTTCTCTATGAAACATGAGAGATTACCCTTTATTGGGAGCAACAAAATCTTGTGTGAATAATAAATGTTCCAAGAGCAGAGAAGCATCCTAAGCAAGCTGACAACAGAAAAACAAGAGATAGAGGATTCAAGGCTAAAGAATCAAGGATGGGAGAAGGGGGAGAAAGAGCAACACTGTCCTGCTGCTGAGAGCAGTGGAGATCTTTGTGTGCTGTTCATGCACCTGCCGTGGCTATAACTTGTTATCATATACAGGCAAAAGCCAATCTACCTGCCTATAGTTAGCATTGCTCAGATTTGGGCAACTGTGGTTCTTGTCCCTCCTGAATTGTCTCTCTACTCCTCTAATCAGTCTTTCAAACTGCTGCTGTCCAATTGTGGAGTAAAGGTTTTGTACACCACCACTAGAAAAACACTGGTTTTCCACAAGAGGGATGGGACCTCCTCATGGAGGGGCATGGAGCAGAGCCAGCTTTGGAGAAGGGAATTGCTTTCTCACAAGAGGATCTGGATCACAACACACACACACAATCACACATTTTTACATTATAATACATGACTGTAAATATTGCAAATCATAGTGCTTCTTGCATACTCCTGGGCCCTGCCCTCTTTGCAATTTCCCTATATTGTGAAGTCATTCTGTAGCCTCCCATGAAAGGTGTGACTATGGAGTGATTCAAAATAGCAGGCCTGGAAGTTTAAATGCTTCAGCAGCAAGCCAAGGAAATGCCCACAAATTATATGTTAGGAGAGCATTTGCTATGAAAACGTTTCACTAGAGATTTACAGGCATGAGCAGTGACAGGAATGTGAAAATTCCTTTCTTAAAAAACAAAATTATAGACATTAGAAAAAGGGGGGGGAAGTAAATAGTAATGGCATGGTTTTTAAAAATGTATTCTTTTCACTAGAGAGTACAATGAGCAGTGAGAACAAGAAACAGAAAAGATTTGTGTGCTGGAGAGGGACTTTTACAGCCTGGCCCAACTGGCTGTGTCAGAGGAGCAGCACGGTGTGGTACATGGGCACCATGGTTTTTGTCTAACAGGTACAACACACCTGAAACACAAAGATATCAAGCCAGCTGGTTGTGAAGGCAGCCCCTCGGGCTCCTGGCTGTTGCTGGGAAGCCTGGAGTATTTGACATTTCTTATCAGTAGAAATGAGCCTGAAAGGTTTCTGGCTGGCGAGGGGAGGCAGCGCGAGCAGATGAGCGAGCTCTCCATAACATATGGCTTGTTGGAGGAGAGAGACACCTAATGTAATAGTTATCAATACCTGCATGTGTACTTCAAATTAGATTTAAAAAGTTAATTAGCTCCAACTCCAGTCATTCCTTTATGTTGATAAGCTCTCAGAATGTTTTTATCAGTCAGCAAGCGGCTGGCAAAAATCTAGTCCCAAAATCAGGCTGTTTTAGAATGTGAAGTCATTCCCACAGTGACACCCTTCACAGAACAGCTATCTTGAACTCCTACTATCATATTTTTAATTTACAGCAGAAAATATAATTTTCTGAATTCCTCTCCTGCAGCATGACAAATACCCCACTGCAATATTATAAGGGGGGCAGAGGAATGGGGGAAGCAATCCAAACCAGGCTGTTTTCAATACAACCATTCTAAAGAAGCTATTAGCAGATTACCCAAGCAATATATTACTGCTGAACCTAAGATGTGTTAGAAAACACTGAGTCATGCCACTGAATTAATGAAATTAGTTTGAAATCACAAATTTTCATCTGAACTCAAGCAGTTTGGGCTCTTCATCAGTTGCTGTAATCTTCCATACCCTTAGACCATGTTTTCATATTTTCATCTTGTTCTTGCATGAACAAGGGGTAAAGCCTGAAAGCTAGGGCAGGGGGGGAGAGGGGCAGGTCACAGAAGTTTTGGAAAAGTAAAACAGCAGGTGTCACAGTAGCATTAAAAGCCACAAGCTTTCTTTACCCAAGGCGATTCCAGTCCAAAGATTTGCTTTTTGGGGGGGTCTTCCTTGAAAATATCACAGATGGCAGGGGCTTAACCTGCAGAGGGTTTAGATGGTTGCTTGCTAGGGGGTATAGTGAAATGGCCAAAATCAGACATCTCAAGGTAACAGCTACTCACACAACTAAAATAAGCCAATTTGCAAGCATTGTCAGGTTTAGTGCAGGGATCTTAAATCTGGAGTGTTTATCTTACTTTTCAAAGTGCATTTTTTAAACCCAAGAGAGTTAGACAAAAAGAAAAAAAACCAACAAAAACAACAAAACAGCAACAAAAAGACTATTCTGGTCCTGCTTTTATTTCTGTGGTTTGTTAGACATTGTGGGAGTGTAGAAAGATAAGACAAGCCAGTCTCAAAGCCTCCTCTTTCTTATGTTTATATCCAGCCAGACCTGCAGCTTATCATTCTGTCATTTAACTCCCTGTTAAGTAAGAGGGAAAGATGAGGGAAGAATTAGTCTGGCCGACCCTCAAACTCTTTCCTGAGAGGAATGTGGCACAGGCAGTAAGAAGAGATGTTGGAGGGAGCACTGTGAGCTGATGTGCTTATCCAAGGTAGCCAGATCTTTGGAGGCTGAGGAGCAGGCTGGTTATCACCAGAGAGCAGCCTACCTTTGTTCCTTTGCCTGCCTTTCATTCAGCTCCTGTTTTAGAGCTCAGAGCCCCTGTCAATGCACAAATGACAATGCACATTTTTGTTTTGATGATTACCCTGATCCTGCTGTCTCAACATGTAGAAAAGACATTTGGATCTCTAAGGTTGTCTTATATTTTTTGTCCAGAACTGAGGTCTTGAATACACAGGATGTCACTGCCTGTGTACAGAAGAAACCACTCTTTTGAGAATGTTTCTCTGTATTTTGCTATCCCAATAGCCCTCTTGGCTAAATTTCAGAAATTTCTGGAGAGACTTTGGCACAAAGGCAGAGCCTGTTCTAAGAACAGCTTTCTCCTGAAATGCATCAGCCTCTTCTAGCACAGCTCAGTATTTGCACCATAAATTAAGGAATATCCCCTCACCCCCTGTCCCTGCTCAAACAGGAAAAGAAACAACCTCAACACTGGGGTGTGGTCTCTGTTCTTTGCCATTTCAGGGTAACAAGCAGCAGGGAAGGTGGTGGAATGGATGCAGGAGGGAGAAAAGACTGAATTCTTCCTGACTGATTGCTAGTAAGGAATTCTGTTTCTAAAATAAAGATTTAAGATAAAGATCCTGCTTCTTTGCCATGAACCCAGCAGAAATATGCAAAAAATAAACTCAGAGATGGAACGTGAGTATAGAAAACCCAGTGGAAATTGGGCAGAGAACCATTAACCTTGGTTTACCCCTGTGATTAATGCATTGCAGAGCTAGGGGACAGTATCTGCTCCCACAGCATTTGGGAATGGACACAAACAAGGGAACACATTTGGGCTGCCCTTTTGCTCAGTGGCAAAGAATAGAGATTTTTCCATGTGCATCCTCACTCTTAAATAATTCATGACATCCCCAGAAGCAGCAGTTTGCTGCAGACATACTTTAGAGCTCCAGGACTAGTGCAGAATCATGGAATCATTTCTCCTGGAAAAGACCTCCGAGATCATTGAGCCCAACTGTTAACCAAGTGCTGCCAAGAAAGTCACACTCCAGACTTGATTCCCATTTTCTCAAATGGGCAGGATTAGGAAGCCATCCTTTTTGGGCATTGACACCAGCTGTATCTCTAGTACACCTGGTGGAATTTGCCTGCATTTCTTCTTTCTCTGCTTTAGGTTTTATTCCTCCCACAGTTATTTGGCTTCTGCATGAATCAAATGCCTGCTGGCAAAGCTGTGTGAGACTGAATCCCTTTCAGGAAAAGGCATGGAGTACTGCATGTCTTGTGAAAGGGAGTTCTGGTAGTGCAGGGTCATTGCAACCAATTACACCATTCAATTCTTCACCCATCCTGCCCTTAACAACGAAATAGGGACTGGGTTCATCCTCCTACACAGTCTCTTATTCCACTTAGGTTTTTTCAGAGGCAAAAATGCATACAGCATCCCTGCATCTTTCTTTGTGTTGTGCACACTGAGCTGCTCAAGTTATTGTGGGTTTTCACCTAATCCAAATCACTGAGGCACAATCTGGGAAATAGTAAATGAGGCTGACAAAGAAGTAAGAAAAATACTGTCCAGGGGAAACATTGGCTCCATTTTAACTTTTCTAATTTCTCTTTTCATCTTGATGGGAGCAGTGGGAAACAGGAGGTTCTTGTTTCTCACATTCTCTCCAATTATAGCAATTTTTCACACAGCACCTGAAAATGTCTCAGGGCTGTACTATCAGAAAAATCAAGCAAAGATGAGAACAACAGTTCCAGAAGTAATCTCAGGTGAAAATTAGTATTGTAGCAGCAGAAAATAAAGCAACAGACATTTTAGTCACAGTATTCAAGTACAGGATTTCTCACCAAATAACTGTTCAGAAATCACAAATGCCAACTGCAAAAAGCTCAGGACAACTGTCCACAGGCATGAAAGCAAACCCTGGTGTTAGGGGAGAGAAAGCCTTGAGTCCACCACGCCAGGA
The DNA here is from genome assembly GCA_013400855.1 of Buphagus erythrorhynchus. Classification (NCBI taxonomy): domain Eukaryota; kingdom Metazoa; phylum Chordata; class Aves; order Passeriformes; family Sturnidae; genus Buphagus; species Buphagus erythrorhynchus. The sequence continues at coordinate 105,760 of VZTT01051813.1, forward strand.
CACAGACTGGGAGCAGGGGCTGTGGGGGCTCCAGCCTGAAGGTTTTGACCCATGTTTCTGCTTCTGGAGCACACTCCAGCCCCTCTCCTACCCTTGTTTCTTTTCACAGCAGTGCAGGAGACAGCCCATGCCAACAACCAAGCAACTCATGGCTCTTGTACACTGCACAGAGCCTCCCAAGTGCAAGGTGCTGTAGAGCCACATGCTCTACCTATCCTGGCATTAAAGACACCTTCCATTCACAAACTTCTCTGCAATGCCCAGTTTAAACATATTCCAGAATTTATACTGATACTGTCCCCTGGGGAAAAACACATTTTTTTTCCTCTCCCACCAAATACAATCATTAGCTTTTTGATCTTTTTACTTCAGTCTCGCTACATTTCAGTGTCCTTTATCCCTCTCTGTCCCATGCCCTTTTGAATAACTGGCAGATGGAAAAAATAGGTTGGTTGGGTTTTTTGCACACATCCTAGAGCACCTCTGAGGATTGCCTCTTACCTTTGGCTGGCTGAGTTCAGCTCCAGAGCCCTCAGCTGCACCAGGGCATGGCCAGGCTGGGTAGCACAGGACAGATCCCACCAGTGGAGCTGCAGTGTGTCAAACAGAGATCTGTGCAACAACCCCCAAAACCACCTCCAAAGCACAGAGGAAAGGGACAGCAGCAGGACTGGGTTTTTTGAGGAGAAATAAACTGCTGCCCAGGGATTAAACACTCCCAGCACTGCCAACGAGATTGAAAACAGCTGAGGAGGCACAGCCAGGGGCATCAGCAGCCCAACACAGCTCTAAAAGAGAGATGATTCTACTTTTCTTTTCTTACAGGTGTCCCTGGCCTTTCAATTAACGTCTTTAAATGAAATGAACTGTTTCCTAAAGTCAGATTTGCAGATCTGCTGGACTGCAGCAGTTAGAAAGGGCTGGGAGCAGAGCAAGGATGGCTGGTGCAGGTTGCAGCCAGTTTTCTCAATTGCATCGTGCAGGGATAGTACAGGGCAGAGGAAAGAGGTCAGCACCCAGGGATGGATGCAGGAGAAGAGGTGATGCAAACCTGTTCAGCAGCTACACAGATTCTCAACAGCAGCTTGTCTGCTGACCTTCACCTTAAGGGAGTCAGTGATCTGTGCTTCCTCTCACTGCAGGCAGATGAAGGGTGGGGTTTCTTTCAGGAACAACTTGGAGGAATTCCAAGTTTGTTTTGAACACCAAGTAGGAAGTCAAAGGTGAGGAATAAGGAAAGTCTACAAGAGCTCGAAACTGAACACCTTGACCTTGGCTATTTGGAAGAATTTTGACTACTACAGCTCATTTTGATCCCATTTCTGATCTTGTCTTTTAAACATAAAGTCTTATTTCTAGCTCTTCAGCACTAACCTTAGGCTCAGCTCACAGCCTCACCTGAAATCAAGGTCAGCATGTTTGGACTGCTACAATGCCCCAGGTGCCTGCAACTCAAATACCCCATGCCCTGGCCAGAAGAAATTCCCCACACTAAAATCACCATTAGAATTAACCCACTTGTTTGTTTTTTTTTTCTCTGAACTGAATCTCATACCAGATTTTTAAAAGAGATTTCAGCATTTTTATTTCGAAAAGCATTTATAGAAAGGTAGTTTTTTTTCCTCTCATACAGTTTCCCAAATCAGCTCTTATCATTACAAGTATCTCACACAACTGTTCTTTATTAGGATTTTTAACCTAGTTGTTCTTCTGCCTCTCTACCATTTTCTGCAATACAAGAGTTTTAGGCTTATTCTTCCTTCACATTACAGAAGTATTGTGAAGGAATTCTGCAGTGGAGTTGTCCTGGATTTATACCATTATGAAGCAGGACTTGTCCCTTTAATGCTGAGGAGAATGTGCTGCCCACTATCATTAAAATAGGGCAGAGAAAAGTAAACTGGTTATAACAAAGCATTTTAACTAGGTCTCCTTATCTGCAAGACCAGAAAGAAAGAAGAAAATATACATAGGCTAAATTGGCAAATAATCCTTTCCTATTGATTTACAGTTACTGGAATTTGTTTGGTTTATTGATAAATTATCTTCCCATTGGGATACTGTGGGTGATTTAGGGGTAAAATAAATGTCTGGCTATGACTTAGGACTCCTTTATGTTCAGTTAACAACAAGGTAAAAAGTGCTACATGAAAAAAAATTACCCTTGTCATCACAGACTATACATCATCAGAAGCCTAGTCCAAATTAATATCTACACCAACAGAAGGTGAATTTTTACATGTTGCACAGCCCCTTTTGGTTACCACAGCTGGCCAAATACTCACTATCCAACCATTTTGACTTTTTGCTCCACATCTCAGCACAAAGGGAGAGAGGTTTTCAGTTGCTGGGATAATGCTCAGGCTTTTCTTCCACAGGCAGTGTTAGGAAGGACAGTGGTTTCAGATTCAGTGTGGGAGAGGAGAACACTGATGAGCAGGGAGCAGCTGTGCTGGTCATGCCATGGCCTCAGCATCACCCTGTGCACTGCAATGCTCTGGGAGTGCTCTGGGGTCAGGGCTTGAACTGCTCCCAGAAATCACACTGCCAACATCCTCACACCTAGGTGAGGACAGGAATGCTTTTCCTTTGGGACTCAGTAGTCCCAGACTCAGTACATAATCCTATTTTTTTCTACAGATTTGTCCTGTGTGGCTGACAGGAGCAGTCCCACAGATGGGTGTTGCTGCAGGTCCAGCCCCTGTGGCTGTTCCCAGCCACGCTGCTGCTGTCTGCCCTAACATCTGCATGGGACTGCATGGAGCTGAGCCAGCAGAAATCCCCCAGACCTACAAACTACAGGGACCATTTTGTCCCATCCCCATTAGTGGATGTCAGAACATCTCTGAATCCATCAGGAGCCATAACTGTTTGAGGGAGACCGGTTGTCAGACCTGTTCCAGAGGTTATTTTCCAAAAAACAGCTTCTGCTGATTCATCCCCTACTGACACTGCTGACTTCCTGTAAATGCCTGACCTGGGAATATAAATTACTATTAAGGCTGACAAGGATATACCCTCTGCAACAATAACTCAGGCAGCTGTGGTTTCCTAGCACAAAAGCACATCCCTTTTGCCTTGGCACAGTGAGCACATCCTTGGGGGTTACCAATGCAAGCATTTCTCACTGATTTTAGTGAGGCTGGTGTACTCTGACTTGGGGGGACAGCCATGCTCACACCACGGGCTCAAAGACAGCACAGTGACCATTATTCTGTGTGGGGAGAATGATTTGTTGCAAAAGACTCGGTTCCTAATGTCTTCATTCTCAGCACAAGCCTCTAAATGACATTACTCATCCCTCTCAACATTTGAGATATCCTAGAAAACAGCCACTACTGCCAGACAGCATGGAAATTATAAGGGCTGTTAAATCAGTCCCAAGGTTTCAGGGCAGGAGCTGGTCAGCAGGTGGAAGCAGGAGGAAATCTCTCCTCAGCACTAGCATTATTGCAGAAAGTTATGGAAAGAAGTGATGCTGGAGCTGGGAAGGCAGGGGAGGGAAGTGGTTTTTAGCATGCAATGGGACCACGCCTATAGAGGAGCAATTGCACTAATATTCACAGGAGCCCCTTTCAAGACACATAAAGTGTGGAGTCTTCATGCTTGCTAGAGAAAATTTCCACAGTGCTCCACTGACATCTGTCATAAAACAATCATATAATTCAAGGTTACAGTTTCAAGACTCTCTTAAAGATACAAATTTGTTATAAAATGCACTATGTTAATTACAGCTAAAATTATTCCCAGCATTTTTACTTTGGTACTGAAACATCTGTTTGCATCTGCAATGAGCCTCTCTTATCCCACAGCAACTTGCATAATGTTTTCATTAACACCATCTAGCAAATGACAAGACAATATTCCAGCAATGTTTCTCCCACTGACAGATGTGATCTTACTGAAATCTCTCCCTTTGGCTCCCTTTAACTTCTTGCTCCCTTGGAATGATAGGATATAGAAAAAGGGGACAATAAAATCTACAATGAAGGGGAAGTTAAGCAACCATACTGCAAGCAACCTAGAATAATAAATTATCTGAGTTTTGGAGAAAGGGAGCTTGCAGGTTATTTGTACTTGTTTTTAAGATCAACGGTGTGCCTCAACCCAAACTCTTTATTTTAAATGAGGTAAATGTAGTTGTCACTTAAAAGTGAGATGACTGGCTGCTTTATGCAGCTGTTTACTATGTAGACTCAATTACATCTGCCAAGTAAATTTCTTCTTTCAGCTGAATTTCTAGATTGGGGATGGGATCACACAAGATCCTTTCTCATCTCAGTCTTTGGTTGAGCTACTTCCAAGTCACTGGTACTGCTGCATGCAGTGAGAGTGCTGCCTAGTGCCCAGAAGTCCCCTCTAAATTCAAAGTATTTCAGGGCAAAAGAGATCCTGCAAGGAGCATGCAGGATATTAACACACTTTGTTCACTGGATATCAAACAGTTTCTCATTAGGAGTCTTAAAAAAGCAGGTTCCTCATAGTCCTCTGAGACTTGCAAGGTATGGTCAAGCCAATATTTTCCTGCACAGACCATTTCTGAACCTTTCTTGTTTTGGAAGAGTCTCTTTGAAACCCTTTCAGCTTTTTTTTTTAACATTGCTGCCACCCTGGGAGCTGTCATGCTATCTTGTGACCCAGCTGTCTCTTGAGCCTGAACTCCTCTGCAGTTTCTCTGGTGTCCCAGAAATCTGGCCCAGGTTTGGAGCCAGATGTCCAGCACACAAGGAGGGAAAAGTGAAAAAAGTGAACTTGGAATAAATCTTCCAGCCTGTTCTCAACAGATTTATGCCTGGTGTCTGGATCCTTCCTGTTGCTCTCTATTCCCCTTCCTTATTAAGCAAAGGCAATTCATTTGCATGAGAAACTCTGATGATGGATGCAGTAAAGAGTAACTTTATGCCACCAATCAAACACTTAATAGCATTCCTAAAAATTACAGCATAGTACAGCATAGTAGTTCCATAGCTGTAAGAAATACTTTTTTTATTATTATTCTCGTTTAGCCTCCAGTATATTGGGAGTTCATTTTCTGAAATCAATAAGTGAGAAGAAAGTCAGATTTAGCACATGAAAGCAGCAATAAAGTGCAAGTCTCTCTTCTCTTCCTATGTCCTGGTATTGTCCTTCAGGGTTCACTACTAAAGGATTTACCATCCCATGCTCAGTTTCTCATCAGAGTTCGCACAACATTTCTTGGGTGCCTTAATTATCCTGGGGAAGAACAGTCCATAGATTGCTGGAGTGAGACTGAACTTTTGTACCATAAAAATTTACTCCAGCTCTTGTAGGGTTGTCTAACCTAAAATATCCCAAATATAAGTTTTAGTGTACATGGAGTTGGGTTGAAGTTGTTACAACAGTAATCACTTGGTTAGTTTTTATCTTTTCCTTGATTTTTAGCCTTTAGTACTCTCTTTAAAAGCTTCACTCCCAAATCTTGAAGGCTATAAACTAATCAAAAGCTTAAATCCTCCCATAGTTAACTGTGAAAATAAAGAAAAATTTTTCTTCCCATGGGAGGCAATACTATACTCTCATGCACCACCAGCAGCCATCTAGTAAACAGCTTAGATCTCCAGCCAAGGTTCTTCTTCCTTGTTTATTTCTGGAGATTCCTTAAACATCCTAAAATCACAGTACATCTGCAGCTCCACTCAGTGGGTGTGCCCTTGCTGCAGAGCTCTCTCAGAAGGTTTTGCTCTGACTCCTCACTCCCTGATTGCTGCACTGATGAAACCTCCTCCTTGTCTTCCTTTGGAGTCCATAGCCCCCAGACTCCTGGCTCATGCAGTGCATCCTAGGAATGTTTCTACAGGAGACACTGGGGAACTTCTGCTCTCCATCATTTCAAAATTACCCAGAAAACAACAGACTTGTGCCAGGCTTTGTGTGAAGTTGTTTGAACCATATTTGCATTGTGGTTCAAAGACACCAACCAAATTATAAAACTCTGGAGCTAAGGCTTGACACACATCAGATAAACAAAATAATATAATTGTTTCAGTTTCAAACTGGGCAGCTGAGGCACAGCAGGACTGAGAGTCATTGTTACACTGCACCAGTTTTAAGGTTTTAGCCTGACATTGCTTCTCAGACATTATTTGGACTCACATTCTTTTGGCTGATTATCAGAGTGGTCTGTACAGAGTTTCTGTCTCAGCACTCATTGTCTGTCCTTGTTTTCTTTCCTCCTTCTCATAACCTAGGCATCTGATTGATTAACCATTCTTTATTTTGAGAATGTTGCCAAACTTTCTATTCGCCTCTGTGTTCTTGTGTTTCTGGATCATTAAGCATGTAAATTAAATTCAATTGCAAATTGAATGTATAATTGTGCATATGCAGGGTCTTGAAGAATAGGGAAGACTTTAATGAGAGAAGATATTCCCACATCTGTAATTCTGACCTACTCAGTCTTTCAGAAAAGAATTGCTCAACAGATTTGAAATTGCATCATTTCAAATCATTTTGGCAGCTTTTATAATCAATTATCTTTCTCCTCTTGAAGTTTTCTGGAAAAAGAAGGACAACCCTTTCATCTCCTGTTCCTGGCTGTGAATATGTTTACTACTAGATTGCTGTCCCTTTGACTTGAATTTAGATATCTGAACTAAACAGATAATATACCTTGTTTTTCAGTGTAAAGAAATGCAAATGTTTGAATCCTTGAGCCCAGGCAAGGATGGGGTTTTGCCACTCCTGGTGCTGGATAGAGGGGACCCTGCAGCTGGAATACCTCAGTGGAGTGCCTGCACAGATGCCAGTTTTTCCTGAAAATAACTGGAAAATACATCATACAATCAGGTTAACCTTTTCTTCTCTGATGTAGGATATCCTTTTTTGAACGACTTTCGTATTTCCTTTTTCTTTAACACAAAGGAAAAATCCTGTCCAGTTATAAGGATTTTTCTCCTAGAAGGAATTTGCTTTAATTTTGGCTCATTCATGATGCAATAACATAGGGCTTTGCCAAGGATGTTTCCTTGCTGGATCAGATTTACACACATTGTTCATTTCTATCACCGTCCTTCACCTGTAGTTCCCTAAATATCAGCTGAACTCACTGAGAGTGGAAGTAAATGGGAAAATGAGATCACAGACATTCTCTGGGATTAGTGGTCAATAAGGGCTTACTGGCACTTTTGGCAAGGAAAGAGGTTTTATCCTTGTAACCTTCTGGATGCAACATATCACCTGCCTTGTATATTTTTTGTATTATTATTAAGCCATTTGAAAAACTGAAGAATGAGTTTGATAAAGCAGCAGTTACTTAAGGGAACCAGCTTACTCCAGTGCCCAAGCCATAATCACCATTGCAAGTCTTCTAATAAACAAATAAATCCATCATGGCTTGGCCAAATTACAGCCTTGTTAATCATTCACAAGCTGAGTAAAAATAACCTGCAATAATTAGTTTATAGTGTGAGTTTTTCTATTTCTCCTTCTCAAGGGACATTTGTGATCTGATATTAATTGTTTCATATATATTACTGTTCAATTCTATAAATTGCATCTACTAAAATATTTTATTTCTTGGCATGAGGTTTGTGGTGGTCTTACAAGCAGGTAGTCACAGATATTTGAAATCCATTAAACTCTAATGAGCTTCTTTGTAGCATCTAGACAGAACTGCCCACAGTATGGGTTCCATGTCTGGGGGAAACAGGATGACAATCACCCTTATGGAAATTTTAATTGCAGTTTAGTAGTACGTGTAACTCTAAAATCCACTTTATTGAAAATTTTATGTCAGTAAAGCTTTATTGCCAGGAAAGCAGAATATGGACATGGGAGGTTCATAAAAATTGCTACAGTAGTCAGATTTTGAAATTAAAAAATTATGGAAGTTTAGTTTGCAACATTTGTCCAGTAATTATGCTGCACTTGCCTAAAATTACAGTCTGCAAGACAGTGAGTGAAGTTGTTCCTGACACCTCATCTAAACCTTGTGTAATTCCTTCAGCACTGCAGACATCTGCTCATTCCACTGTTGCACAGTGCTTCTTCATTACCTGCCAGAAGATTTGTGGGCATGAGATCTGCAGAGCCCTCGGGAGTCACTGGTGGTGGTGAGATGGAGCAGCAGCAGGGGAACTTTCTACTCCCCCTTTTTCTCAGAAGACTTTGAAATTAGCATCATATATGCCTCTGCCCAGATTACTTTCCAAGGTAAAATATGCAAATAGCCTAGAATTAATCAGCACAGGGATATGTATGTCTTTTCTTTTAAAGGTATCAGTCTACTCAGCTTGCAAAAGCTCCATTTCCAGCTGTCAATTCTGAAGAATTAAAATCAACAGCCTTTATTATTTATTGTTCTCTATACCTACTAATAGCCTCTTAATTGTGTTTTGGATAGGGTATTTTTAGAGGGAATCATTAAGTTTTCATATTCTGGCAGACTGGAGAATTAATGAGAGGCTCTTAATTTAGCCATAAATAACTAACTTTATTTAAAACATACCATTTCCTGCTATTCACTTTATTGCTCTAATCTTCACATTCTAACCTGACATACTGCTGCTTCTGGCTGTAAGAATTTCCATGGATATCGTGGTCCACCTGGTCCAGCTGCTCCCTGGATCTCAAGAGGAGCAAGGAGTCAGCCTGGGGGCAGTGCTGAGGGTGCCAGCAGTGGGATGTTGCTGTGCTGTTTGCTCTCTGTCCTTTTTCCTCACTCTGCTTTAGCCCTTTGCTTTCCCCAGTGACCACCCTTTTTTTGTGCCATCCTGGGATCTACAAACACATTGTTGTTCCAGCAGCAGAAGGGTTTCAGGGACAGCCCGTGCCAGTGACTGCAGGTACCCTACAGATATTGAGTGACTTCTGCACACAGACAGAAGCTCAAGGCATCAACATGAGGTTTTCTTCACAATAACCTGGGTGGCTCAGCCCTTCTTTGGTCCCAGACCAGTTTTAGATCATGCTGTCTTAGGGTGGCCTGTTTAAGTCCTACCATGCAAGAGATAAAGAATATAGCTGGATACACACCTATAAAGTGTTTTTAGCTAAGCCTTGAGGACAAGTAAAGTTCATCTGATTGTGCCATATCTTTGGTCCCTGCTCTGGGATTGACTCCTTCCCTTCTCACCTCCTCCCCCAAACCCTCCCAAACGGCTTGGCCAGACTTTTCTTTTTTCATTAATTTGTATCTTATTTTAAATTAGTTGGTGTCTCCATCGCTAAACATAGCTTTTAATTTTCTTCTTCTCATCCCTCCTGCTCTAGAGTTTTTCCACACCAAAAGGAAAAAAAACCAAAATCAACCAAAGACAAAACCTTAAAACAACTGAAGTAATTTTCCAGAGGCTGCAGAATACCTGCTTTCTTGTCCTGTGCCATTTTCCTGGGATTTTCTTTGTTTATACATAAATCAGAAGCTGCCAATTGGCAGAAATAAAACATCCTCAGGAGACCTAATACCAGCTTGGTTTTGCAGTGATCCATTGCTCTGATGAGAGCTGTAAGACATTTTTTGAAGGACCAAGCCCTTCATGACTGTGTTGGTTCAAGAAATACACTTTCTCTCATCATGTGGGGAGAAGGGCTTGGGAGCAGAGGCCACACTTTGTATTTCACTTCTTCTGTTGTATTCAGTGTTTATTCCCTTCCTTCAGAGCACAGAAATCAGGCAGGGGACTGCTATGAGGAATGCAGATGAGAAATGCCTGCTCTGTCCCTTCAGGCTTGCTTTATTCCTTTCCAGATAAATGTTGTCAGCTGCAACCATGCTCAGTAGAAAAGAGAAGTGCTCGGTCAAGAGTAGAAGAGACAAGCAAGGACCTCTCAGGAGATCACTAACCTATTTTTCTGTAGTAAGGAGCAGCTAAGATGAAACTTCTTGCCTTTACACCACGTATTTATAACAAATATAAGATTTTAAAATATTAATTTAGTACTAGGTGTAAGGGCTGGACTGAGATTTCAAGAGAATAAGGCATTGCTTTACCTCAAATACCAACATGATCTGGTAAAATACGGAGAAATCCCCATTTCACTGCTTCTGCAGGGTTATCAGTCCTGTCCTGGGCTGACCTCTGCTGAGTTCCCTCATCTTCCCAGCATTGCTGATCCTAAGCCTGTGCAGGAATACCACACCACTGATGAATTAAGCCAATTCCTCACACAGCAGCTGGTGGAATCCCTTTCCTGCTGGCACACCTGTGTCCTTGCTAGGTTCTGGCTGACATTTGGAGAGCAGAGAGAGCATGTGGATTTTTTTCCATGTCCTTAAAGGATGATGCTAGGCTGGCAAAACACGAGCACCAGGGACTACTCATCTATGTTCAAATGCCATTGCCACCCACCTGTTCTGGTTCTTGGATGCCTGAGGTGCTGAGATGGAGCCACTCACCTCTCAGCCACCCACCCTTCCACACAAACCAGGAGAAAGCTGAAAGTTCATTTTTGCAAGCAAGGACATGGCAGACCCAGAGGGGAAAAAAAATGAGCTTTAAAAACAATTAGTTTGGGTGATCCCATTAGCACACAATAATGTTAAGCCAGACAATAAAAAATCAGGAGGAATTGCCAAACTGCACCTATAGGCAACAAGTGGAAATGCAATTCAGAGACAGGATGGAGAATTGTGTTTGAAATTGGTTATTTCCCTCACACACCACATTTATAACTCCCTTAGTGCTTTCTAAGAACTAAGCAGTTGTAGATAAGAAAAGCCTTAGGTAAGACCTTGACTCCTTGCTGGATTTCCACATTGCACATGGGGACTACAAACCCAGTGTTCCCAGAGTGGGCTGGAGAGTTCATCTCACCACCTAGGCACTGGGGAGGAAGTGGCACATTGTCTCTGTGGAAAGTTTCAATGAAGGGAAAATGGTGTATTGGGAAGTACAGTCAGATACTGGGAGACAGATACAGAAAACCAGTATGACCCTGACTCAATGGTTGAAGCAAAGTAGAGAGGGGTCAAAACATCCTGGTGTGTTTTTCTAGAGGAGGAAAGAGTCAGTTTTCACAGGTGCCATGACAACTTTGACATCCAAGAACGTGGCAAAATGCAAACAAGGATGGAAATTTTAATGTCAAGAAGACCTGGCTTCTAATGGTTGTTGTAAAACAAGAGTTTTTGGAAGCATAAACCTTCTTACCTTGGGATTCAGACCACCATAAAGGTGACAACTTTTGAGGAGAACATGCTTTCTCCCATCAGAGGGGCTGGAACCCTTCTCATAGGGGTGGGGCAGTGCCAAACCCCCCGGCTGTGCCTCCTGTGACACTCTCCTTCCTGCCTCCTGTGACACTGTCCCTCTTGTGACACTGTCTCTCCTGTGGCACTGTCCCTCCTGTGATACTGTCCCTCCTGTGGCACTGTCCCTCCTGTGATACTGTCCCTCCTGTGGCACTGTCCCTCCTGTGATACTGTCCCTCCTGTGGCACTGTCCCTCCTGTGACACTGTCCCTTCTGTGGCACTGTCCCTTCTGTGACACTGTCCCTCTTGTGACACTGTCCTTCCTGTGACACTGTCCCTCCTGTGGCACTGTTCCTCCTGTGGCACTGTCCCTCCTGCAGCTGTGCCATCCCCACATGAGCCATGCCAACCCTGTCTGTGTCAATGACACCTTCTCGAGGTTATCCTCCCTTGTCCTCATGTCATGCCACAACACAATCCCCCTTTAATGACATTCCAGATCAGCTGCCAGCTCCTCCTGGTGTCCCTGGAAGTCACAAATCAGTTGGCTTGTCTGGCTGATGTGGAGGGCAGTGTAAAGCTGCTACCTCAGAAGGACAAAATAAGGAAATCTGTATTCCCTGCTCTGCCTTTCCCTCCACTGCTTTAATCAGGCTGGTTTTCGTGGGCTTTTTGGTGAGTGAAACAGGCATTTAGGGACCATGTTACAGACACTCAGAAAAAGAAGAGCAAAGGTCCCAGGGCCCCTCCTGGCATTGCTAGCTAGTAGGCTTTCCTCAAGGTGAGGAGAATAGGGCAATCTATTTAAATTCAGGTAATAAAAACCACATTCTTCCTCTATCCATCTATTCTTGCAACCTTTAAGATGAATAATAAATAAAAACCAAAGGAAGACTTGGTATGCTTTTCTAGAAAATGTTTCCCCTTCAGCTAATAGCAGTATATCTTTACACCTGCTCAGTCAATTTTTAATCAAAAGTAAAAATACCTTCTTTGACTTTTTGTTCAGAATATCAAAGGCAATTTTCAAAGGTCTTAATAACACTTAAGCACCTAGACTCAGCTGAAAATTTGTGTACATTACCTACTGAATTGCTTCTGTGTATGCCTCCAAAAATCTCATCATACATCCAGAGATAGATTGTGCAATGCAGTGAATTAGCTGGATATAAGCAGGAATGTAATGTTAGTTCAGTGCTTCACCAGGGCTCATTTATCCTGTTTAAAAATGTGCTTATCTGCTTATCCACCTAGTTAGGATGTGATATTACTCCCTGAAAATACACCCTGCAAGTAACAAGAAACACACAAAAAGCAATTTCACTGTAATTGATTCCTTTGTCAAAATGATATAAAAACAAAGTAACTTCATAAACATCTATAGAGCAAACCCACACTTCATCACTAAGATAAGCATTAGATCTCTTGAGTTATTGAAGATTTATGCTAATGTATATGAAAAATCAGAATCCAAAGACCAGAATATGTCTGTTCACAACAACAGAGAGATGATGCACACACAGACATTACATCTCACAGTTAATCACTCAAGGTATAGTTGTGAGCAATGCATTGTTCCACAGGAGAGCAAGTACTTATATTCCATCATAAAGATCCTCCAGTAATGATGTTTCTTGTGCTGGGAGTCCACCCCACAACAAAGATAATCATGACAGAACAGCTGAATGCATCTTCTCCATCATGCATGAACATTGGTGACATGACCTTCCTTGAGCTGCAGTTCTGGAAGGTGAAAAATGTTCTGGAAGATTCTTTCAGCTCTGCTGTGGGTTTTGGCTTTTTTTTTTTTAAATTTTAAGATCCAGTTCCTTAAATCTGGGTCAGTGATCTAACTTTTCCCACAGTAGCATCTGCACTGTAACCAACAACCCAGTTAAGTAAATGATTCCCAGTAGCAACAAAATGTTGCAAGTTTTCCTTTTTTTGAGGCAAATTGTTTGACTTTTTTAACAGAAGGGATTTGGAATTGACCACATATTTTGCTCAATCAGACCTTGATCTCAGAAGCTCTTTTATCCATCATTCATATCTATCAAGAGGTCTTGCTTTAATTCCTTGAATAGACCTTAGGAGAGTGTTTTGGTTCCTTTATTTGTGTTTTTACTCATTAGGCCACTGGTACCCAACAGCCATCCTGGTTTCACCAAACAAGTAATTCAGCTTTTCAGAGCTTGGGGTTTAAGGGTTTTCTAGCAAGTCTCCTACAACTCTAAACCAGCTTCTCAAACTTTCATTTTGATCGCTCTGCATGAGAAGTTTCCAAATTCTGTACATCTGTAAACTCCTACAAATGTTCACATGGAAATGTGGCCCCCTGGGGCCACAAATTTGAGTCTACAGATGGCAAGCTTTTGTTTTTCCAAGTTATTTTCCATGGGCTCGTGAAACCTAATCTTTAGATCAACAGGGTTCCATGGACCACAGCTTGAAAATTTCCAAAGTAATTCACATAAAGGTTACTCTCTCCTGACATGCAGAACAGGTGCTGCTCTGCAGAAGAAGTAAATTATATTCTTACTGTAAAACTTCACAAATGATACACAGGATCACAAAAACATCCAGGTCCACAAATCCACAGAAAAGACAACAGAGATCAAACCTGTGCTGGCTAAACTGACGTCTCAGCCTTGCAGTTATTCCTGCAGGGAACTGAAAGTTCAGGATTCCCTTTGCATCTTCATGACATCACAGTATGGAGTGCTCAGAGAGGAAAGGGTTATTTCCCTGAAAGACTATTCACATTGGAATATTTTTACAAATATATCCTTCATGCAATGAAAATTTATGAATGCCTAGAAATGGCTTGAAGGGAAACTAAATAGGAAATTCCAGAAGGAAAATGTCCCTCCTCCACTAAAATTTTTAAATTTCAGCTATTTAAAATTTCTTATTTTGACTGTCTGTAGCACTGCTTGGAAATAGAGATTTCCATTGAACTATTAAGAAACACACTACTTAGAACTCTAAAATTTCAGAAATAATGAAATATGGGAAAGAAAAAACCAAACAAGCATACAAAGCCTGTTGTCCCATCCTGCATGTCACAGATGAGCCATGTGGCCTTCTTTGGAGAAAGGTAAGAAATCAGTGTTGTCCCAGCAGAAATTCCCCTTTCTCAGAACTCAACAGCACCAGTGTCACCTCCTGATTTGGTTTTCTGGGTTCTAACTCAGAGCTCAGAAAACCATCAGCTGGGTGACATGGATTAAAAACCACAATACCCAGTTTGCCAGCACTTCCCAGCCTGCCAGGAAGGTGTAGGAAGGATAAACACAGGGTAACTTTTGAGGTCCTTTGAGCCTACATTTAATAGGACTATGCAAGTTAGATTTATAGACTAGCCCAGTTTCTCAAAAACTATCCTGGCAGATACATTCTGCATCCTCACATTTTCCTCTCTCTTGCATTCCTTCACAGCCCAACCCCACATTTAACCACATCTTGCCTCCCAAGAACAGGTCTTCCCATAAGGACTCAAGCCTAATTTGGGAAGGTTCTTGTGGCTTCTTCTCAATTCTTCTCACAATTCTGGAATTTTCCCGTTAATTTCTCAATGTTGTCACATCTCTGAAGGAAAACAAATCCAAGACATGAATGACATATTTAGCAGCTCTGCAAGCTTTCCCTCTTTTCCTCCATCCCTGCTCATTATTTGGAGCACATCTCTTGTTCCCTTTCAGAATTAACCTGTGTTAATCTGTCGGTCATCTCCTACCCTGTCCTGTGTTGTATCTCCTTCCCAACATTTCCTTTAATCAATATTCCCTCCAGACACACTAAGTGCAGTTCTTTTTATAAACGAATCTGCTCTCACCCAGGAGATCTGACATTCAGACAAACTAAACGTCCCTCTTCATCTAAATAATTTAAGGGATCTGCATCCCTTATCAAAGACTAATATATCAGGCACTGCCAACAAGGCACCTTCATTGTTCTTCAGTGCACATTTGAAGTACATTCCCTGCTTGGCAGAAGAGCCATAGTGACTCAAAGATTCTTCACAGAGCTGTTGCACCATAAAAAACACCAGCACAAGTCTCCCAACATAAACAGTTGTGATCACCTGCCCCAATGTGCAGCCCAGCAAAAAGGGAAAAATCACCCAGAATAGCCATGACCAGACACTGTCTCATAATTGAGCTCATGTAAAATTTCCAAGACTTAAGCCTCCCCTCATCTTCAGATAAATTTTGAATTAGCCTCCCTGATGAGATTACATTTTTCATTTAACCAGGAATTTATGTGTCTTCAGCTTCCAATCACCAAATATTACATCTGCTCAGACAATGATGCCTTTGTTCTCAAAAAATCTCTTTCCCATTTGAACTCTGAGAACATCACCTCTGACCTCTTCTTTTGAAAAGTTTAAGCTTGAGGCAGGTTTCTCCTTGCTTGTATTTCTGCACAAGCTGTCTTTGGAATAGTGTTTCTAAATGCTGGATATCAGAGCAGGAACAAACTCCACCTACACAGATACACCCCACAGAGCTTTTCTGATGCCTTTCCCCCCCTCTCCTGCAAGTGTGACCTCCAGGGCACAGCCTTTTGATCCTCTGTCCTTTCTCTGGTTGTGGATGGACACCAGCTCTGCACGACTGCTGCTGTCAGGGGAAGTCGAGATCTGCAACAGCTTCTGAGGACAGACTTTGTGTCTGGTCCATTGAGGATAAGAAAAAAAAGCCAGAACTTATGACCCAGAGAGCAGACTTTAGATCCAAACTTTTCAGCCTGGACTGATGTTCATGACCTCTTTTTTAAGATAAGACTTTCAGGAAGGAGAAGCCATTAGTGGTGATCATAGCTGTTTACTGTACACAGAGCTATAAGTGAAGAAAAATGAAATTTCTCCTTTCAGATGCTGGTACCCAGGGTAACACCTTTTACTTACAAAAACAGCTTACAAAGTGCTGGAAAAATCTTCCTGTCTCCTCATCATTCCCCCTGCCTGGCTGCACCACATCCACTGTAATAGTATTGAAAAAGATAACCATGAAACATTATTCTGTCTTTAACAACAACAAATGTAAGTGCTGATGAAGGTAGTCAGCACCAATCACTTTAGAAGAAACATTAATGGAATGAACTGCACAGAAGGAAAGCTGCTTCTTAATACATTTGCTGAAAGCCCTGAAACAAAAGGGTATATTTTCTTCCAGAACTACAGGGCTGAAACAAAGTACTTTGCAGAGACAGAACAGCTGAACCAGAAGAACGAGAAAATGTTATGGCATCTTCAGCTCCCACAGCCAACCTGCCCTTCCTGAGGCCTTTCACTTCATAATTCTTCCACTGAAACTGAAGCTCTCCCAGTCAATGTCATGGAAACAGAGACAGGAGAACAAGTCCACCCCACTGGATGCAACTTGCATCCTTCTCTTTACCATGAAGAGGGGCCAGGGAGTGCCTGATGGTCCAACGTGTGGAAACGTGGCTTTTGGTGAAATTACCTGCTATTAATTGAGAGGGAGACTTTCCATCATGACCAGGCAGTGCAAGGACTGTACTACTAGTTTCAATCCCTTAATGTTAATGAGAGAACTGTTGCTGTCTAAACTAATTAGGGATTTTTTCACGGTGCCATTTATATAGTAGAAGGAATTTTAAAATAGCTTCATGATAGATAACTGTACTGCTGGAGTTTCCTTAGTTTGTCATTTCATACAAAAGGATCTCAGCCACCATAAAATTAAATTTCTCCACATTGCAATTGTTCAGCAATGAGACAAACCAAGTTTTTTGCTAATTGAATGCAGTGAGCTACTTACACATTCATAGCGAGCTGGTGCTTTCCACACCATTGCGCTCTGGCTCTGCAGGAGCCCTCCCAGCAGCAGCACTGAGCCAGCAGAGCTGCTGTGGAGCTGGCACAGCCACCAAGTCACCCACAGAGCCACTAGCATTGGCTGGGAGCCCAGGATGCCACCTTGGTCTTGGTAGGGGCCTGGGTTTCCTTTCCTTCCCTGAGAAGCCCCAACCTGCTCTCTTGGGAATGTTTTCTGGAGACTGCTCTCCTTGCTTTGCAGGAAAAGGACTAGACAGCCTAAAACACCCCCTGATTCCTCCAGCTCACCACTGGCTGAAGGTTATGGTTTGCTAGATCATTATCCTCCTGAACTTCAGAGCATAATTATTCAGAAACCTCTAACTTGCAGGTTTCTAAACACAATTCCTCACTGGCACTAAATAAAAAGGATGATTCAAGGTAGGACACACTTCATGAATGCCTGTGCTTTGCCTTCCTTGCTGCAGTGGGGATGCTCTCTGGATTGATGTGAGCATTCCACAGAGCACCATGATCCTCTCCCAACAGTCAAAGCAAAATATCCCCTTAAATGCCAAATCTCAGTCTCTCTATCTCTACATAATTGATTAGATTTCTCCAGTATTTGACAGACTCTGATGTTAATTCCAGACACCCTTTCTTTAAAATCCTATCCCTCTCCTTGAGTTCTGCAACCTGTGTTTGTCCAATTTTCCTAGCCCTGTATTCCCTGGAGTTGCTGAGATAACACTCAATGTCTGTGGTCAGACCCCAGTTAAATGCCAGTGCTTTTGGTCCTGTTTTGTTCCAGGTTATCCTGCTTCGTTCACCAGTCAGTTACCCTTGCACGAGTCTTTCAAAAGGAGAAAATGTGCCAGCTTTCATCTTCCCATTATCTGAGAACTAGAAGGTAATAAACAGAAGAACAAGACATAAGAAATGAAGCCAGCTCATAGCCGTACAGGGGAATTTTCATCCTGCCAGCTGCCAGGTAACCAGGGTCACAAAACTGCATTCTGCAAATCTATTTCATATTCACTGTTGTCAAATTTGCCAAATCAGTCTAAGTTCCAAGACTTCTTAATAAGCCACTTACAGCCCCAGCTACGAGAATTATTCAGTTTAAAAATTTCCGACTTTCATTTTCTGAAAGTACTTTTCTCATCTCCATGGTTGCACAGAGCAGCTTGAAGCAAGTATACATTGAACTCAAAATAACATATGTTTTTAAAAGCCTTATAATTTCAATCCTCTTATGATCTCTGAGTAATAGATTTGATATTATTCAAAACTTACATTCAGACAGATTGGATGTTAAATCCATGTCTGTGAGTCTGTACATACATGTGTACACATACATGTGCACGTGCCCATCTTTTCAGACACCATCTATCCAAAAGGATAGAGATGAACATGGAAAGAAACATAGCAGTGATTTCAAAGATTAATTTGGGAAGACACCCATTCCAGTTCTATATATTGCATTGTTAAGAATAGAAGCAATACACAAATGCCTGAAAGCCCCAGAAAAACAGGCTGCTAAGAAAGTGTGTGCTGTCAGAGAAACACAGAGCAATTTCCATTTGACTTACTGTGTGAGGAATCAAAAAGCAAGGGTTAAAAGCTGTCAGAAGCCAAAGCATCAGCTTTCTATCCTCTAACAACTAACGTGGACAATACATTTAAGCTAGGTTTCTACAGGTACTAAGGTATCCAAACTTTTTCTGATGGCAAATTCCCCTGAAAGACTGATATTGCTGTGGATCTACCCCTACTCTTCCCGTATTGAGAGAGCAGGTACCAATAAAATGCAGTTCCACTTTCCCCTCCTGTTCCAGAAACTATCCTGCTGCTTGGTTGGTGGGTTGCCAGAAGGTGAATTGGATTCCTCAGAATGGAAAACATAGGTCAGGTATTAATGATGGAATTAATTTTATGCACAACATTTCAGGGAAGTGCATTCAGACATTTTGCAGCCCTTCATATCAAGGTCAGTTTTATTCTCCACGTAGAACAGTGAGCTCTGCTGAGATCTATGTGAGCTGCCAGCAGGACTGCTCACACTGGCCATCCATTAATCCACTGATTAGTTTAGTCACTCACAACGTTCTATTTCCACTTTATACTTTCACTATTGTCTTTTATACTTCCTGTATTCCAGGAGTATTATGGGGATGTTTTATTAACACATACACACAGGGATGAGATTTAATCTCTTTAATTTATTATCTATTGTATTCCTAGTAAACCTTTCTTTGCAATATTCAGGCAGCACCCTGATGGTAAATCACTGCTGAAAGACAATACAGAACTGCAAAGTATTTTTTATTAAATGTTTTATTTTATTACCAAAACTCTTCAAATGTCCTTAATATATTTTTCAAGCTGTTTTCATTTGGCAGTGAAATGGCTGATCCTTGAAAAGCTTTTGTCTTAGTGCTTAAACCAGTGAAATCTGTATTCACTCCTAGGTACACAATTTCCCATGGTTTCCAATAACAGAGATTATTGACATTTTCACTGGTTGCTATGGAGAGGGTCACTGCACACATTTAGCAGCCTAGGAATTGAACATGTCCAGAGGGTCTCATGAAGGATGGCTGGGTCTTGCAAAAGGGTTTTGAGCTTTGGCCAAGAACTGACCTAGGATCTGTCATGGAGAGAACTACATGTTCTAAAGGTAAGAAGAAGTGAATGAATCAAGGTCTTGTAGAGAAAGTCACACATTTCTTGAGCAATGACAGATATCTGAGACACCACAACCAGTGGAGTTCTTGGCTCCAAGACTCCAAAGGGGGCTTTACTCCCTGCAAGCCTGGCTCAGTACAAAGCTTTTCTCCAGGACACAAAGCAATGCCCAGGAGGGCGTCCAGCTGCAGCAGAGCTTCACCACAGCCTGACCTGCCATGAGTTGCTGCACTGCACCTGCCCACAGCTGCTTGTGCTGCACACATCCTCAAGCCCAGTTCTTCCAGAACCATCTCAGGAGCCCTCTGAAAACTGGAGCCAGACCCAAGCTGCCAACCTGTTTACTGATGAGCTGTTCCTCAGAGGGACCAAGTGAAATATCTGTTGGGAAAGACCTCACCAGACTGAGAGCATTAGCTGGGCTCATCGTGTTTTTTGTCCCTTCTGGTACCCGTTCTGACTGTCACTTTGCCACAATGCAGTGTATTACTGATGTATTTCTATAAAGCAAACTGAAAAATACTGGCATTATTCTATGCTTGGATTCTTTGTTCTTGGATTCTTTGGAGTGGACTTGTCTTTCCAAACTGCCTAGTTTAGTTTAATGTAGCACCATTTAGCAACCCTAAGGATTAACCACCTCAAAAGGAAACAAACCTCCATATAGATGTCTTTAGTGTTAATATGCTTTTTAGGCCAGGATTTCTTTTTCTTATATGGCCAATATTTATCATATATGTGCACTTCCAGACTAAATTTCTCTAACCTTTTCAAGCTCCAGTTTTCAAGATGAACTACCATCATAAATCCTACTAGGACTTCTTATAATTAATACCTTTAATTTTTAACTGGCAAGAAGTTATTCAATGTCTCTTATGAGGCCTAAAGGCAGCCAAAAGTTTACAGGATTTAAACCCGAGAGTCCTGAGCCTTGTTCTGTGTCTTAAGCTCCAAGTCCACAGCAGTCAAATCCAACAGACTCATTTTGCCATCAGCCTGCCCATGGAGCTGGCAACTGTTCTAGGATGGCACATCCTTAGCAAGCTTTGTTGCCAGTGTGGCGTGGTCAAGGTTTCAGACAGTTCAGGCCACACACTGGGTGAAGGGCTCATCTGTCCCCTCCCAAGGGTATCTGTACCATCCCTGCCTCCCTGCGTGCCTCTGCTCCGGGCGAGGCAGAGCAAGCTGCAAGCTCTGTGCCTAGGAAATTCAGCAACAAATCACTTTCAAGTGACACAATCAGTTCTGAAATGTCAGAATAGCCCAGGAAATTAACTTTCAGATCAAGAGTAGCTACTGGGGGTGAGCCCCTGCAAGGCTGAAGTGATGGCACACAAGAGTAGGTCATATTCCAGAGACACAGCCAGGACAGTTTCTCCTTTTCCCCTCCAAAGCTCACAGCCCACACAGCTCAGAGTACCAAGGAGCACTGAAGTGCAGGACTCCCCACTGAGAGCAAGGAGCTGAAAGCCTTGGTTTCTGACCTGTGCCTTTTCACCCCCACCTTCCTGTTCCCTTAGATGAGAATCCAAAAAAAACCATTCAGATCCAGAAGAGGGTTTGCCATAGAGACTAGGGAATGACAAAAAGACATTTGCTTTTCCTCATTTCTAAATTCTGGTCTCCTAGTTCTCTTTTATGCCCTGGTACCCCTGATACTCCCCAGTGCAACTCTGCAACCCAGCCCACCCATATCCCACCAGCAAGCAGTGGAGTGGGAGATGGTACCTGTCTAGGAAAGCATAAAGGCAAAGTGCATCACCCTGCCTTGGGTGATGGCAACTGAGCACCACTTTTCCCATTAGGGCTACGATTTCTTGGTGACTTGAAGTTAACTGTGAGTTGTCCCTGTCAGTCAGGTCACTGCAGCCATCTCCTGCAGGCTGTAGCTGCAGCCCAGAGCAGCTGTGACACATGAACAGCAGCTGGTGGGAGGCAGAGCTGTCTGACAACTCCAGGAACTGGGCAGCCCTGAGCGTACCAGAGCTGGGAATAAGGACCTTTCTCTGTCACCATTATGAAATGGAAGTCCATTTTTCCAGAAAAAAATCCACAGATGGAGCGATGGCTATATCAGTGCCTTCATTTGCCCCTGCAAACACACCCTGTGCACACACACCCTGTGCACACACATACAGCAGCTCTGCTGCCTAGGGCAGTGCAGACCCCAAGGCCCCAGCAGATGGGAAGAAAGGTTTATCCACCAGGGAGCCCAGTGGGGACTGACCCCCCAGAGAAGATCAGGTCCCTTGAATGTCCTTCTCCTGTGTGAAAAACCTTTTCCCTGAAGTCATTCACAATAGGAACACTGCTTCTGTCTGTTCTCTTTCTCCCCAAAGAAAATCCCTGCTTTTTACAAAGACTTGAAAAGGGAAAGAGAAAAGGGCTGGCCATGTCAAAGGCTACTATTATTACTGCTCCTTGTGACAGGCACAGAGGAAGGTGGCTGCTTAAATTTCTAAGACAGACAGACAATGATAGGTAGCAGATGGATGGACGGGCTCCTGCTGGGAGCAGACAATGAATTTCATTTTGTTACAGCACATCTACTGCAGAAGGGGGATGATACTGCAGTATGTGTGCCAAGTTCCCTTCACTGGAATGGATCCTGCACAGACCAGACCCGCACACAGCAGAGATTTTATAAAAACAGGAAAGAAAAAGGGCTGACTTACAGCTTTTATCTTCAAAATCCATTCACAGTAAAAACCTAACGGGAAGACTGTCCCACTTTTTGCAGTGCCAGGAGATGCTTTCGATACACCCAGTCCCTCAAGACGCTTCCCAGGTTTGCACAGAAATTGCTTTTCTCCCCAGCGGAGCAGGGGCGCTCATTGACAAAGTTGGGAGCGCCGGGCAGGCAGGGCTGCTGGCACAGCAGGGACCCCGGCAGGGACCCCGGCAGGGACCCCGGCAGGGACCCCCGGCAGGGACCCCCGGGCCAGCTCCCCTCCCCTGCAGCCCATCCCGCTCCCCTGAGCCCTGCCCAGCCCTCAGCAGCCTCGGGGCTGCAGCCCTGGCGCTTTCCAGCAGTCCCCTCGCTGTCCCCTGCCTGCCCGATCCATCACCTGCAGCCAAGGTGAGATGTGAGTGACACGGGGAAAGGGGGAGGGAGGGAGGACTTCTGCTTGAGTCATCCCAGGCACTGCAAGGCCTTTTAAATTATGTTGCCGGTTTGAAAATGGGTTTAGAGCCTTTCCGTGGTAAATCTGAGTCTAAGCACGCTGCTCTGGCTGTCTCTGAAATACGGTGTGTACACACACATAAATATCTCCAGGCTGCAGCCAAGCCCATCCATCCCCATCCTGGGGCTCCCTATTAGCTCCAATATCCTGGCATGCAGCCTAAAGACCTTTCAAGTGATGCATTTGGGAATGATTGGTTATTATCTATAAGAAAAATAATTCCCTGGGCTGGGGGAGGCAACTCAGCAATAAGACTAACATAACACACCTTTGCCTGCTTTTCAGCTTCAGGATGTTCCCTGAATGACATACGTGCAGAGCACAGAGATGGGGAGTGCTCCTGACCAGTGCATGATCTGGAGAGCACCTCACCCTCGTCATGGCCAGCTAGACCATCCTACTGAGGCTGTTACTCCTCATATAAAAGCTCTTTAAGCACTAGAGTTCCTTTTCCATGTGTTTTGTGCTATTAGGATGCAAATCACCTGTGTCTCCCCTCAAACCTTAGAACCAAATCCATCTCCCTCTGCAGCCCTTGCAATGTCACTGATGGCCTCCAGCACTGGAAGCTTTCTAAGTCTCACTACTTAAACCAGCTAAATATCAGCTCTGTGAGTCTCAGAATATTACATGTAATTTAAAATATAAAAAATAAAATAAAAAGGAGAGTACTGTCCTCAGTGTAAGCAGTTAACTCCTTCAGCTCTGGAAAGTATTTTAATATTAAAGCAACTCATTCTAATAAGCCCAGAAATGCAAAAATGTGTAAGACTGAAGGCAGGATGTGTGAGGGTACAGAGGTAAGGAAATTAACATGGAGCCCCCACTGAATTCTTTTGCAACCTATTCCAAGCAAGATTTATCCCCTTCCTTCCCAAGAAAGGTGCAGCCCTTCTTTTCAAGTCCCCAGACCAACACACATTGCAGTATTTGAAATCTGCATCCCAGTCCCCTAACCTGGCCAGCTTGGGAACAGTAACACTTGCTCCTGATTATTCCCACTGGTGAAGTTAACAGAGTGCTTTCTACAGGGAGTGTCTGAGGGGAATGAGCTTGAAGATGCACTAGCAACACCATCATCCCACAGTGTGGGACACCAGGGATTGGGCACTCCCTGCAAGGCTCCCACCACACCACAGTGAGCACTGGGCAGCCCAGGGCTGCACCTTGAGGTCTTGGCTGGCCCCATTTGCAGGCAGGGTGGTGCAGGTCTGTGCTCTCAGCTCCCTGCAGACACATCTCAGGGAGCAGCTGCAGAAGCAGTCTCAGCTAGGATGGATCTGTGACCACCACTGTGATCTGCCCCACTCCAGTGACAGCCTGCACACCCCACAGTTTAATTACCAGCAGGTATATTGTTCTCCAGAGACCAAAGGCAGCTGCTCAGCTGCTAATGGCAGGGTCTGCTCTGGTTTGCAGCAGAATTGAGTACTCCATGTGCACATCCTTTGAGCACGTCCTACTTCCTGTGTCTTTGTCCACATTCCTGCAGAAATCTAACAGGCACTGAATCCCAACATCTAAAACAGCAGAAGGTCCATAGCTGCTCAAAAATTTTTGCTCTTCTTTCCCCTCATACATTGCCTGATCATTTGATCCCACTTTTGCTTTGTAATAAAGAGAATAAGGACAATGTTAAAGAAATGGGATGTGACGAGTGACCTTCCCTATAAATTCCATGGGCAGAAAACGAGGTTGAGCAGTAAATTAGAAAGTACCTGTCAGAGTTGCCCTTCCAGATCACTTGGAACCACAAGGGAGGAATTGCAGCTATCACCATGGCAATTCTGTAGGCTCTATTTTATATTGACCTTAAGGTACTACTGAGTGGATAGTGCTAGAAGTAAAAATGGGTATGGATGGAGTGGAACCATATGTACTGTCACTGATTACCCTTCCTAAAGAGACTCTGAGATTCAATGGGGAAAAAAATCCTGCTTTTTTTGTGGCAGTGACCCCTAAGGACAGGAGTGCCTGGATCCTCCCAGTTGTTCTCATTCTCATCAGAATGACGGAGGAGTTTGGCATAATCTTGCAAATGAAATCTTCTACAAGACATCCATCACCAGTCAATTTTAGTAGTCAAATTACAATAGGTGCCTCACATTTCCATGCACAGCAACTATTTCCATAAAAGAATTAGAAAACATGAACTGAAGTTGCAATACTGTTTGACTTTTGGAAGGGTTATTTTAATTTTCTTGCTCGGCACAAAGATCTTTTAACTTGCAAGTTGAAGCAATTTATCTTCATGATGCCACCTGCTGACCACAGGGAAAAGGTCACTGCTGTTCCCAATGACAGCATCCCAGCAGAACATCCTCTCTTAGCATTTCTCCTCCTCCTTTCCCTCTTTCAACAGAAGGTCAAGCATCACCTCTCCTCCCGGGAGGAGTGACTTCTAACATTTCCTCTTTGCATTAGGAGCAGTTAATGGAAATGATAATAAATCACCCTTCATGTTCTCATAAAGACAGTTACAGCGAGCAAAGACCATCTGCCTGTCTGGACTCCCACAAGGAGCCATAGGATAAGGGGAAAAAATCATCTTCTTCACACAAACCTCAATTTTTAATTCACAGCATGACTAAAACTCCTAGACCAAGCCTCTTCCACTGCTGTCCTGGAGGAGATGCTGGTGGAATCTTTTGTGTAGCATTGTTAGCTATGTCATAGCAGTGTATCTGCTCTGGACAGAGTCACTGCACTGCAGACCCTCACAGACACAAACAGGGGTATAAAGAGCTTCGGATCTCAATGTAAAGGACAGGGTGGGAGTGGGAAAACCACATCAAATGGTTGACTGAGATCACAATGCAAAGCCACACCTCAGCTGGACACAGTCATACCAACCCACAGTCACATCACTGGCCAGCCCCAGGACACAGTGCCAGCCCCCAGACTGCAAAGCTCATCAGCTTTCCTGGACAGGAAGCCTGTAACAGGGTGTGGGGGGAGTATGGAACAGTGCCTGTCTCTGCAAGGAGGTGCAGAATAGGATTAACCTCTTAGTCTACACGAAGATTGTACAGGAACACAGGGCAAGAAGACAGGAAGTGATAAAGATGAGCTACATCCAGTCCCTGCTTCTCTGTTCAGACACATTTCGAACTCAACAGAAAATACAGAAGACAAATTCAGGTGCCTGGTGAAATGAAGGAGACATGCAAACATTCTAAAGTATCTGACAAAGAACAGTGATGGTAGTGCAGTATAGGTGCCACTGTGGAGCTCTGTTAATGAATTTCCTTTTCTCTTAGATGTTAATGGATGCCACAGACTGGCAGCACAACATATTTTAAACCCCATATGACTGTTCATTGCATTTTTAAGCAAAGCTGGTGGTACTTGTATTTTATCACCTAGTTTTGTTATTATAAGTCATTTAATTTACAAGGTATGTGGCATGAAACAAGATGCACGTGGACTTAGGTGAAGGCATATTTAAATAGGTTATGTTTAAATAGCATCTAAGTAGGTGACAGGTTGTACTTAACATGCTTAAAGAGGCTATTTACTTTTTTTCAAGTTTAGCACTTAATCAAATGGTTTGTTTGGCAAGTATAGAATGAGCGTCCCCAAGGCAATAGGAGTCAGACAAAGTATAAAGATTGCCTTTTCTGGTGCTTCTGTGGTGCTAAAATTGCACACAGATTTTTCACACACATTGGCCATTCAAGCAGATCAGGAACCTCATCTGTCCTCACATGCTTGCTTGCTTGGTTTCTTTCTTTTTTTATTTTTATGTGGCAAACAGCTTGGAAAGCCAGCTTCTAGCCCAGCACATCAATCCCTTGGCCACTGGAGCCATCCTGCAGCCCTGGTGTTGGTGCCTGCTCACAGCCCAGGCACGACACAGCCTCACAGAGGGAACCTGTCCTTCAGCTTCATCAGAGCCCTGCTGCACTGAGGAGTGCAGAGCAAACATTAATATTGCTTCTACATTCTCAGTGTACATATATTTCTGATGCAGACCATCTTCATTCAGGAAGAGCAGGCTCAAATATTGAAAAGCATCAAGGCTGTTAGGATCTGTATATCCCACATCAAACAAGATCCCCAAAATTTCAGCTCATCAGGAATAGCATCATCATACATTAGTGCACCCTACCCCTTCTTTGCCAGAAGTGTTCATAGATTTATCAGTTACCTTTGTGCTTATTTGCCAGCACACTGAAAAATGTGGGATTTTAAAAAATGTGTTTCTAAGCAACACTAGCAAGAGAACAGTGAACTAACTTTAAAGAGATGGTTCATTTGTAGGGTGACCACTAGAAGTGATCACTGACAAGCAAAAAAACCTCCCATATTTATTTCCTTTCCTGACCATTCCCAGGATTCTTTGAGACTGGACTGGAATATGAAGAGTAAATCAGGGTGGGGGAAGACTAATACAAATCTGCCTTTCAAGAATATTGGAATTAAAAGTTATTAGACATTTGTTCCTGCTGAGGTCTCCTGAACTGTTTTATTAGCTATTTTACCACTTCCACCTGTCTAAGATCTGATGACCTGATGAAGTTACAATTTCTCATTCTGTTCTTTTCTAATATTTTTCTATCCTTAAATACAGAAGAAGGGTGCTGTGGGAAAACTAAAAAAAAAATTCTTAGTGATTTTCAGTATGTACCATGAAAATAAAAGGAACTGGTTCACTGATACAACAGAGTTTGTGATTCCTCTGTTTCCTCTTTCCTTCCAGAATCTCTCTGTCATACTCAAAAAAGGTTGTTGTCTTCCTATCAGGTCCCAATCCTTTCTTTCACTGACATTTCATGTTTAATGGTGCATCTGTGACCTCCAGGCTGAGGAAGAGGCAGGAAGGATATTTTGACTTACTAACCAAACAGGCAATTTTTTCTGTGAACAGCCTAATTTGTTTTCCTTTGTGTCTATAAGAAACCAGTGAATAATCTGCTGTGTTCAATTCCATCAAGCTTTGAGGGTTAATGTAGGTTTCCTCTTGCTTTCCTTGTGTTGCTTTGAGGGCTTATACTAAAATAATGAGGCATTTTAAAAAAAATTCAACCTACCTGAACTCATCCATTTCAGACACTTACCTAACTGTATCTCTTTGATCCCCTCTCACTGGGAGGGGAAGTGAATTTGAAAGACAATAGAACTTTTTTTAAAAAAAAATTTCTGAGGCCAACTCACTTTATGTCCCACTTTGTGGAGAAACAGCCTCTAAAATGGCAGATAAAAGCCTGAGCTTCCTGTCTTGCTCAGGGAATTCTGGTTTTGTAGTTGCATTATAAATACTTCTTATTTTAAAACATGTGAAGGACATCAAAGAGACACAGCCAGTCCCACTCTCTGTGGCAGAAATACAATTAGTAAACCGAATCTTTCCATGGACTAAAACAAGAGCTCCACAGCATCGTGGTCACTCAGTGCACTAGGAGAAAACCAAACCCTGTCTCAGCACTGCCCTGGGGCCATGGATGAGCCCTTCCCCTTCCTGTACCTTGGTTTTATCTGCTTAATCCACGTTACTGTGATTCACAGTTTCAGCAGGACACCTGTACAGTAAATTTATAGAAAAGGTTGGCATTAACTTCTGATAATGCCTTCAGATGTTTTCAGAAGCACTTTTTGTAAACATCCCTCTCCACAGAGCCTGTGCTCTGTGGCTTTTCTTTGCCTTTGGGAAGCTGATCCCTGCTCTTGCTTGCAGGCTTTGATCCCATCATCATTCCCCCTCTCCAGGCATTGTCTGTCCTTCCTCTCGCACAGAAAGGGCTCAGAAAAAGAGACAGCACCTCTGGTGAAGCTGCAGTTCAGCCTGAAGATCTGTCTGAGGCAGAAGACTGAGTGAGAGCTGCTGAGGATGCCCTGCCTTCCCCCTGCTCAGGACTCCTTACAGGAGAGTGCAGGTGCCATCATCCTGCCCTGCTGCCAGCTCCAGCCCTCAGTGCCCATCACAGCACCCCTGCAGGTGGTGCCACCTTTCCCCTGGGCATGGAGGCAGGTGATGCTGTGCCACACAGCAGGAGCAGGGCATTGCTTTGCTTTGCTGCTCAGAGCCTGCAGCACCTTGGAGTGCAGTTTGTAGAGCCGCCCTTGGAAGGTGAATCAGGCAGAGCTGCTGTTTGCCAGCACCTCTTGTGAGACACCTCCTTTAGTCTGAATTGTTAGACAGTTTAAGAGCTATTGGACTTGGGGCCAGGTTTTGGCAGGGCTGCTGCTGCTCAGGCCATAATCTCTGCCTCTCATTTGTTCTCATTTGCTCCAGCCAGCAGCTCTCATGACAACTCTGTGGCAGCACATCCTTCAAAGGCCAGCAGCCAGATAAACAAATTGGACTACCAGAAATTTCAGCAGCAAGTCTCAGCCAAGGAAGGAAAGCCCTTGAGTCCTTGTAATAAGGCAGGAGAAGGTAAAGCTTCCTTCCTCCCTGCAAAGTTTTGACCCTTGGAGGTAGTTGCTACCTCAGAGAGGAGTCAGGATATTTGGGATTGCCTGGAGAGGAAGGAGTGGAGTAGGGTGAGCAACGGTAAGCAGTAGGGAAATGATGACATTGTAGCAAAACAGGAAAAAAAATAGAGGTAAGTAGCAGGGGAAAATTCCCCTTTCCAGCCCAGCTGTTAGATCAGCATGAGGCAAGGAGAGACAAAGCAGCACCACTGGAGTTAGGTGAACAAGCACTGCATTCCAAGGTGCTGGGGAGGCTCATCCAAACACACCTCAGGATTTATTCTTGCTGCAAGTTCTGCAATTCAAGTGTGAGGCTTTCCCCGTGAAAGCTGCCAGCGTTATCTGCTGTGATTTAGATTGCAGAACCCTCTTCAGGCGGGTGTGATCAGGGAGCGAGGCAAGGCTTTGTTTGCACAGTCGCCTCACTGCACCCAGCGCCTGCTGCTGCAGGGCTCCTCCCTCCCCTGGCCATCTCAATAACACGGTGCAGAAAGGAGAAGATGTGTTATGGTTTTGCAATGTAATGCATGCCTGATTACCAAGCAAATTTGGCCTCGGTGTTAAGGTAACCAAAGCACTAAAAATTCCTGGGTGAAGGATAAGTCCTTTTTACTGCAAAGCATGGGTGTTCAAGTATATTTGTTCCAGTTTAACTAGTTTTCAAAAGTGGATTTAAATGTGCTTTAAGCCTCTGAACTTCTGGGGAAGCCCAGTATTTTATCTCTGTGCAATGTGACAACAAATAACCTTAATGCCTATTCTTCCACACAGTTCCCACCTTCTCAGGGCCAAGCAAGCAGTGTATTTATGTTACTGATTGAAACTCCAGTTTAGTCCAACACTTGGTTTTACAGGATCTGCCTGAGAGCCATCAGCCCTGCCCAGCTCCATCTCCCAGCCAGGACATGACTGCCACCACCAGTGACAGCTGCACCTCCCTCCCAGGAGAGACAGACCCTTCAGACAGCAATGCAGATTTAGGCACAGGTCCAGACAAGTCCATGACTCCCTGCAGACCACAGGGCAGCTCTGCCTGATCCCCATGACCCACAGGAGGAAAATGATGATAAAGGACAAGCAAGGGAGTGGCTGCTGTCCCCAGGAACTCCCTTCCTGCAGGCAGAGCACAGCTCACAGGGATCTCCTGACGCTGACGGGGAAAGCTGCAGAGCTGCACACTTGTACTCCAGGCATGTCTCAGCACGGGGATTTTGATGGTGTGGGGAATACCCCTGATCAAGCCCATTATTCTCCCCATTTCATTATCTAATGGTCCCTGGCTGTGCAGCAGCTGTATAAAGAGTTTGGGGCTGATTTAATTTGCCAGGGATTTCATCTGGGTAGCTGCAAGCACAGGGCTGCGATTTTCATGACGTGGCACAGCAGCAGCTGCTCAGCCCCAGCTCTGAGATGGCTCTAGCCCAAAAGAAATATGAAGTTCTCATTGACATCAGTTGCAGTTTTGCTTTGGAAAGAAAATAAATTCAACTAATAAAGCAGGACAAATCCCTCTAACACACGCACAGAAACAGCTGCCTAGGAAAAAAAGAGCAGCTGTATGGGATTGTGAAAGAATAGGAAATATCTCCATGGATTGGTAAGGTTAGTCTGCCACTCCTTAAAAGCAAGTCAAATCAAGTAATTCTCGTAGAAAATACTTATATTCTAGGTAATCAAAGCACTTTGGCTGTGTTATCACTGTTCTGACCTTCAAGAGTACCCACACAGAGGCATATGAGGACAAATGTGCACATCTAGGGGCTAATTCTGACCCAATTACACCCTCTGATTTGTGCAACAAACAGCCAGTGATGAGCCAGTTCATTCCTTCTCTCAAAGCCCAGAGGCAGCTCCCTGCCAGCCCCAGACAGACGTGTCTGAGGACAAGTGCCATCCTGAAGGTCTGAACTGGGTAATACAGGTAAATTCTTTGGTCCTCAGGCTGTAACCTCCACTGAGGGCAGGCATACTAAATCCCTGGCTTTCAAAACTCTCTGCAGAGGTCTTCAGGATCCTGGATTTCATTTTAAAAGAGAGAGAAACTGAGGCACAGCAGTAACATCCCTGAGGATACGTGACGGGGTGAAGCAGCACAAATACCAATGAATCCTGACTTCCTGAGGTGGCCCTGAGGTGTTGCTCTAGGCAAGCTGTGGAAACATGAACAGGTGGAGCTGTGATGAGCAGAAGGGGCCAGGAAAAACCAGACTCCAGGAGCTACTTCCATTGGCTTGCTGACAGACCAAAAGGCAGCAGAGAGCAGCCCTGGTGTGCTGCTGTTGAAGACTTCCAGCACAGAAGGGGACAAAGAAGGGACAAACGTGTTCACTCCATCTGTAGACACTGCTATGCTGGGAAGAGATATGAGCACGTTGTGGGATGTGAACCAATTCAGAAGAGTTGTGGCAAATTATGGAACAAGAATAAACAGTGTGATTCAATAAAGGACAAATAAACAGTGTCTGAATTTCACCTGGAATAGTTCACTGACATCAAGGCAAACTGGAGAGCAGCTGGTTGAGGCAGGTAGGATCACGAGATAGGGAGATCAGACAGCTGCTGGAAAGCCAAAAGACAGAAACTCTCCAGGGTGAAGAATTCCCTGTTTCCCAGAAGACACAGACAGAAAGTCTTCCTCTTTACCAGCTCTGCCAGAGCTGTGTCCAGGCCTGGAACCACAGGTCAGAAACATGTGGATGAAATGCAGAGTAAAATGTTCATGAGGTACAGAAAACTCAGTAAACTAGAAAAGGATGAAAAAGGAACTGTTTGGCTTTGAAAAAGGGGAGGGGAAGCGCTCAGTGCTCTGCAAACAAAAGGTTACTACAGAGAAGAAGTTACAAGTTCATCTGTGGTGGTCTGGGCAAGAAGGGATGGGCTTGGACTGCAGTAGGGGAAATTCCAAAAATATTCTTTTTATTTAGCCAATGAAAAATAATGGAGAAGGACTGGAAATTCTTGTCCATGAGAAATCTGGATTGCTCCAGACATAAAAATCTTATTTGAATAGTTTAGAAAAGGACCTTTCAGAGGCACAGCAAGGTGAGTCAATCCTGTCTTTAAACAGAAAGAAAGGCACAGACTTATGGCCTTTCCAACCCAATTTTCTCTAACTCCTGTGACTTCTATTGTTAGTACTTGCCTTGCTAAAATGGAACAGTTTCTCATCTTCCTCAAACATACTTTGCCAAAGACAGAGAAAGGAAAAAAAGGCATTTTAATTGGAATCTTCTCCATTCACCTCCGGTACATCTCCCACAAAACAGAAAAACAGTGAAGTCATCTCTTCCTAACCACATTCTCCCGTGAGGTTTGTGCAGAGAGGATATATCCATTAAAAAAGCAATATTGCTTTTTTTTTATTGAAATGAAAAGAACTAAAATAGTTCTTTTCCCCATTGAAAAATAAAGAGGTGAATGGAGAAGCAGCAGACAGGCTTTATGGAGGCGTTTATCTCTGAACTCATCAAGACACCAGTGGTGCTACCATTGGAGAAGGACAAGGTCCTGTGTGCTTAACAACCCAGAGCAGCACTGCAAATTGGGGAAGGCTCTGAAGTATAGCAGGCTCCTGGAACCAGTGAAAACTGTGCCAGGGGTGTGGGGGCGGATTTAGGTAAGCAGAAAGTAATTTCCTTCTCAGGTAAATTCAGCCCAGGTATTTCTGAAGGCTACAAAATTGGCTCCAGAAAAACCTCATAAGTAGCAGCTTCAAATGGAGTATTCAAGCATTTTACATTTATACTACAGTTTTCAACAAGTAAGGGGGTTTGATATTGTATATCTTCATTCCAAGAAGAGAGTTGCCAAATTTAAATTGGGGGCCAGATTTTCCTAGAGGAAACCAAGAAATGAGGCTTTTCTGTGGGATCACACTAAAGTAATGTATGTAATTCTGCAATTTAAGTAATTCTTAATTTGAAGTAATTCCGCAATTTAATCATGCAAACTCTTTGCAGACATTGACTTTGTGTCTCCATTCTGCAGCTGGCCAAGAAGAATGGTCTTAAACTTTTGCATACACACATACACACTAACAATTGTGCATTTTTTTCTGCCATCCCACATAAAATCCTTTTTGCAAATATTGATCTGTGAATTCCTGCAAGAAACAAAAGCACTAAATGAGGCAAACAGAACTATAATAGGAAAAAAATAGGAATAGAATGGGAACCAAAGCCACATGAAATTTTGCCTGTCACCTCTCTTTTAAACTGCTCCCAACAAAATTCATGACTCTGGAAGATATTGAAAACTCACATGCAAGCACAGTCCACAGTCATCAATCTCAGTATTTTCTGTGCTAGGCAGAGTCTTGGGCTGTAACATTTTTCTCCTCCCACCCATGTTTTGGATGACTTGTGAAGCTATCAAACTTCACCTGGTCTTCTCATTCCTTGGCAAAGCCCAGAAAAAAAGCACCAGCTATCAGGGGAGTCAATCACAATCACAATGCTTATTCTCTTTGCAACTGACTCAAGAGGTTTTTAATTCAACTTTTTATCCTTTTCACTAGACACGTTCCCAGCTGGAACAAAATAAATTACCCGTAGCTATCCAAATGAAAATTAAAAAGCATCAGTAAGACTTGACTAACATCTTAACACATCCCAAATCTCTTCCAAACCCATATTATCATTCTGAACAGGACAGTATAATCAATCCCTTCCTACCTTCTTTTCACTGTTGTAAGTAGCCTTTTCCTTTACTTATAACTGTGGTGTTGCACACTTGCAATCTACCAGAAAAAATCCTGCAAGGTCTGTTTATTTTTGCTCTTTCCCCCATACTCATCAGGCACAAAAACAGCACAAAAAAAAAAAAATCCTGCAAGGTCACCTTATTCATGTGCCCTCAGACTGGTCTGAATAGTCTGACTCTCTGTTATCCAAAGCTTCATTTTCTGAGAATGGCACTGATTTCAGTAAACCTATTCCCATAGGTCAAGGACAAGCCAGTGAGTTTATTTGAATGACAGCTCCACATACCTGTACCTTCATCCTGAGAAAGCAGTCAAAGATAGTTGAAATGGTTCCAGTCTAAAAAGATTAAGTTTCTTCAATCCTGAAAAGAAACAGCTAAGGGAAGTATAAAAATATCCATAAAATCAGGAGTGGCATGGAGACAGGGAACAGGTACAGGCTGCACATGCACTGTCTCCAAATCAGAACTAAGGGCTAGCAGACAAACCCATAAGAACAGCTTCAAAACAATCTAAAGGAGGTGGATCTACATAAATGTGTATTGCAGCCAAGGAGCTCATTGTTCTGAATGTTGTGGATCACAGAAGTTGACACAGGCTAAAAACTGGAACATTTCTCTGAATAATAAAGTCCAAAGACAGACACTGCCTTTGCTGTACAAAAGCCCTGCTCCACAAACTGCTGCAAACAAGACTATTTAGAAAAATACCTCTACACTTGCCTGTATGCTGCTGTAAATGGGACACTGGGCTAGATCCAGCATGTTTATTCTTACACCCTTATAAGATTTTTTTTGAACGAGACAAAAGATTGCTGGGAGGAAAAACAAGGTTAGGAAAATGCTACTGAACGCTTTCAGTTTTCTGGTAAAAACAGGAGAGAAAGAAGTTACTATTTTTCCAGAAATTTCAATGG
The DNA here is from genome assembly GCA_013400855.1 of Buphagus erythrorhynchus. Taxonomy (NCBI): domain Eukaryota; kingdom Metazoa; phylum Chordata; class Aves; order Passeriformes; family Sturnidae; genus Buphagus; species Buphagus erythrorhynchus. The sequence continues at coordinate 140,603 of VZTT01051813.1, forward strand.
AAAACAGTGCTTACAGTGTTTTTTCCAAAATGTAATCATGCTTCTTGTTCCAGTAGTAACCTTGGTATCATGCCACATGCTCCTCATTACAGTTTAGAGTGAAGCTTGAAGTATTACTGTGCAATACAAAATGCACTTGCTCTTTATGGGTGTTTTCACACAAATCTGCTGGCTTGAGCAACAGAACACATTTCTGCTCCTCCTAATTCCTGCTTGCCCTAAAACTGAAGAGCTTTGCCCTCTTCTGTGTGTCAGCAAGAACACTGATCACAAAGACTCAGTTGAGTACCCAGGAAAAGCCTTCCCAAATGTGTCAGAGGCTGCATGAGGAGTTTACATTCAGCCTGCAAGAATTTTATTGATACAGGTAAGTCACAAGAAGGAGAAGACCCAGGACAGATTCCTGATATGTCTTTGGGATAACAAGCTAACACAAAACTTGTAAGGAAACATATTTCTAGTTATAAGATCAAGCATCACTAAGAGGTTTTTTTGTGCATGGAAAGTTCTTACTTATTTAAAAGCACATTCATATTTGCAAAGGCAGGTACAAAATCAAAAATGAAGTGGGTCTGATGCTGCTCCTTCTAGAAGAACAGGTCTCTGTTCTGTGGGATGAGCAGGAACTCTATCCCTCACCACTGGGTCTCTCACACACAAAGAATGAGCTCTCCATAAGGAATTAAAAACAAAGGGAAATAAAACACTTCTACCATTTTGCAACAAAACTTAGGAGAAATATCTCTCCATTTCATATTGAGGAAGGGTTCAGTTACATTTGGAGATGCCTCTTGGCATCAAGTCAAAATTCTGGCAACTATTTCTCCAAGGTACAGGAAGATGGAAAAAGTTAAATAATCCGTGAGACTTCAAATGATGATTTTCTGTAACTGCTATGGGATTTAGAAGACTTAACCCAAATCTAAGGTGTCCAAATAATACTTCATTTCTAACCACATGTCTGCAACATAAATGACACTCACAACCCTATAAAAACCCTCAACTCTTCCTCTTCTGAATTTCAAATTTATTCATAGGAAAACACTTCAGTCATCACTGAGCTGTGATTGCCTCTTGGGTGGCAGACAGCACTTAAACTGCTCAGAGCTTGAGGATGCAACCAGATGAGACAGAGCCAAGAGAATTATACCTGGGCAAAACAGCCCCAATCTCCAGGAGCACTTTGGCTCTAACTCTCACTGACACCCATGGCAGCATGGCCCTCAATAACTGCAGGGAGCTGTGGCAGTGCAGTTACTCCAGGCAGAGTTCAGTCAGCAGTGAATGCCCTGCCCTGTCCATGAGTGATGATGGGCAATGGGAGGTTGAGACACATTCTGTTTTACTCCTCCTGCCAAGAGCAGCCTGCAGGCAGAGCTGTGGAGACAACTGTGACTGTTACCAGACTCAAGGCTGCTCTGCTGGGTGGATGACAGCTCAGAAGGCCACCCCAGTGCCCACTGCTAGCCCAAGCATTAGCACTGACATGTCTGTGTCAGCACACTCCAGCTCTGAGTAACTCACAGCAAGCTGCCAGCCCAGCTTCTGCAAGCCTGAAAAATTCAACTAACAGAACAAACTGTATAGACAGACATAATGGGAAGCAAATTATCAGGATTACTATGGTAACAACAGGGAGTGAATGATGACTTCAAGGTCACGACAGCATATGCATCTTGTAGGAACAGCTAATTGTCTGACTCTGCTCACTGACACCACAACGTATTTTCCACTAAATACCTTAGTATTTGAATTTTGCTGCCTCCAGCTACTATTAACATATTTTGCATTCATTCTTTGAATAAATTCCCACTAATGTTTCCAGTTAACGTTCCCAAACATATATTCAATTTATATTTAATGAGACAGTGTGAGTTAAGTAAGTGAGTGCTCATTAATTAAAGCATATGTATAGTGGGCTGAGAGGATTAATTAATTAATGTTTGCAGAGAGCTCTAAAAAATGTAAAAAACTATCTAAACATGAACTTTGCTTTGGAACTAAGAAGGAGAGTGAGGAGATGAAGAGATACAGAACACTATATCTAACATTTACTGAACACCTCTTAAAATTATGCATGGTTTGTAATCAGTGTTATTGCAACGAGAAATGATCCACACATTAGTTAAAATCTGGTTAATCAGTTATTACTTTTCTGTTAAAATTAAAATGGGCCAAATTCTCCAATTCTGTCTCCACTGGGACAGTGCCACAGTGCATCCAGAGTTACTGGATAAACACCAAGAGGGGACAGCATGGCCTGAGGGCAGGAGCAGTGTTTGAAGAGTTCCTAGTGCTGGCTTGCTGAATCCCAGTCATCTCCAGCTAAATGTAGAACACACATTTTTCTAATGCTCCCATCCATTTCCATGGCACCCAGCAAATCCCTGGGCTGAGCACTGGGGCTGCCAGCTCCTCTCTGGCTTCAAGGTAGAAATCACCAATGCTCAAATCTCCTGGCTGCAACCCCTACACATCTCCCCTCTTCTCCTTCCTTCTCTCAATGATTTTGACTCCTGGGCACTCTGTATACTTGGAGATCTGCCTGGCAGCATGAATGAAGAGAAAGAGCACTTAGAGCTTTCTAGCACAGTCTGCCCCTGGCAGGGAGAAGGCAGCTTGGTCAGAGTCACTTCCACTGCTCCCTGGGCTGTGCTGAGACAGCTCAGGCCCCACAGCCCCAAATCCATCCAAATTCACACAGCCCCAGGGCTGAGAGTCTGCTCTGCAGGTATCATCTCAGGGAATGATGGACCCTTGAGCCAGAGGCAGCCAAAGCTGCCCCATGGGCTTTCACTAGCCCTCCCCAACACTCAAGGGACGAGCAGGGAATATTTGTGGGCAGACACACAGAAAGACTGTGTTTCTTTGACTTCTGCCAAGGTAGTTCATTTTATGCAAAGCTGGAGAAAAGGAGCAGAATAAAGTAAGTCACCCAGAGAAGACTTCTTTAGACAGTGCAATTGATGCAGGGCAGTGTAATTGATGTAGGTTGTGTATTAGAAGAGCTTTCCAGGACAACACACTGGTAAACCTTATGGTCCTGCTAAACAGCCCTAGAAATTAATTTGGCTGTCTGCAAACATAGAATAGTCTACCTGACCTCAAGGTGAGTCTTTCAACTAAAACAGTGCAAGGAATGTGCTTCCCCCTTCACCTCCTGAAAACTTAATCAAACATGATGGAGCAAGAGAGCCTATTGTGACAGGCTGCTCAGCACCTGGGCTATGCTATGTCCTCAGCAGACCTAAGGACTGAATGCACAGGGGCCCAAATTCCTTCCCACCTTCATGTGAGGCACTGAATAAGAGGGAAAACTGGCACAGTATGTCTGTGAGGGGTCCTGCCATGGTGGGTGCTGCTGGGGCTTAGGTGGCACTCTGGTACCATGTGTCCCATGCAGGTGAGCTTCATAATCAGCACCCAAAATCCTAAGCCAATCATGTACCTATTAACCCTGAAGTCAGCAAAAACCTTCCAGCTCTACCTCCCACAAGATGGAAGAGTCTATTTAAACAGTTTATGGGCTGCTGTGATCTACCTTGAAAGTCCAGATCCAAAGCAACATATCCCTGGAAAGATTTGGTTAGTTATAAACTCCACTAAACGGCAGCCCCACTTCCATAGGTGCCTCCTGCAGAGAAAGGCAGCCCATTGCAGTCTTAGGNTTGCAGTCTTAGGGAGAGATTGTGGCTGCTGCCCCAGGCACAGCTACCCTCAGGTTAGAAGAAGCTTCTGCAGCTTGTCTGGATACAGTTCTGCAGCAGTGCCAAGGAAGAGGAGAGCCCTTGGGTGGCAGGGGCAGAGAAAGCAGAAAGCTCAATAGCCAGATGCAAGGATGCCTGGAGAACAAAGCAGCACAGGACAGCTTCATTTCCAGAACTGTCTGCCACTGGGTTTCATTATGCCCACAAAGGCCTGCTTGTATGATGTTTTCCTGTCCCACCAGCTACCCCGCTAACTTGAGGGGCTCTCTGGGCAGCATCCCCCAAGAAAAAAATCCATGTAAGCACATGCCTCCAAGCAGATGCTGCCAGCACACCTGGTTGCTGCTCAGAGGAGAACCATGTGTCCTTTCAGGAGAATAATCCTCATTTTTTCAGTAGACCTAGGAGGGTCTCATTGGTAAGGAATGCTGGATGATTTATTCAGCAGTCACTTTCTCCTGGAAGGACATAAGCCATTCTCTTAGGAGACCTACAAAAATCACATTAACACTAACGTGTTCTTTGATGATTAGAGAGTTTCCCTGGCAACACTCCATCAGTGCAGGCTGCCAAAATATATTGTCATAATTGGAGATAGACTTTCCCCCCTTTTGCATTACAAAGTAGTCCTGCTGAAGGACTCCAGCTGGATTCTTCCACATATGGTGCCTATTTTCAATAAAACTCTCTCCTCTGAGATGATGGAAGAAGCAAGTTTTCAGGAATTTCCCCACACCGTCAGTTGTGTGCTCACGTGGTTTTGTTTAACACAAAGCAAGAACTGGATCTATCATCTGTTGCTTCATGGCTCATGCAACATTTAGCTGAGTGTTTTGTATTAATGATGGTCACCATTAATAAAATAGTATGTAGATTAGGAATTTATACCACCTTTATAATTAATAGGCACCTCTTGCTAAATCTCCTCTATGGTACTTTCTGTCCTAAATTCTCAAAGCACTTTCTCTTCCTATCTAGATCCCACTAGCAGGCCATAATCTATGGTGGGGAACTGGCTCAGCTTCTAATTGGGAGAAAACAGAGACATGGCAGGGGACCAGCTGGTGCAGCTATTGCAGGAAATCACAGCTATCAGACTTAATGAGAGAGACCACAGCAGATATCAGAGAAGCTGTTGCACCAAACATCAGTAGAATTTCTTTATTCTTCAGTAGATAAGTGCAGTCAAGACCTCAAACATTTGCTAGAAGCATTGATTAAGTTTGCAAGCACCAGCACCCACTCAGGGAAGCCAACCTGACTATAATTATCTGTGTAACTAAGTCCTGACAAACACCTCCTTGGGAGAAGATAAGAGGCTTTAGGAACTGATACCTGCCAAGACCTGTTCCATAGTCTCAGTCTGGCTACTGAGAAAATTCAAGCAGCTTCAAGCCTCAAAGAAAACTTGAGGCAATCACTAGTGAAAAGACAAAGCCTTAACCTCTCCCCAGAAGTTGGACTTGAAGTTTAATAATGGGTCCTGAAAAAACAGAAAGCATAAATTATTTCTGTTAAAAGTACAGAATTAAAGTTATGTTAATAGAAGTCATTTAGCCATCTGAGCAGTCCCCTAGCAATTGCATAAATTACTGACTGAACAAGGAGTTTCAACCAGAACATTATTTCATGGACAGACCCTGACTGATTTCAATAACTAACAGTAAGAAGCAATAACAAACACTCTGGAGGGAGCTGCTCTATCCTCAGATGAATGGCATTAATAAGACACAGAAAGCTGTTTAATAAACAAAGTCCCTCTTTTTCTCATATGAACTGTACAGAAACAGAATGTGAACAGACAAGCCTGTACTATTTCCCTGTATTTCCCAGACTGTTGCCTCATCAAGACTTTGCCACTCACTTTAAGCCCATCACTGCTAAGCCCCAACTGCTTTGATCTGCAGCACAGAGCCCATGGCACTGCTGACACCTCCTGAGAGGGTTTGTCACCTCTATAAATCCATAGGCTCCACTCAAGGCAGATTTTTTTGCCTGGTCTCTCTCTGCCTCCGGGGACAGAATGGCAGAGTTTTGGTTTAAATCTGTTATTCCCCTCTAAGACTCAGCCATTTGTAGCTCATAAATTGCAGTTTAGCAGATAGATTGAGATGTTTCAAGTTTATCTTCCCACACAAGTAACAGCAAATTGTAGTGTGAGCCCTGTGCAATTTTGCTGGAGTGCCCTGAGGCTGGGAAGTGGCTCAGGAAAGCTGTTTTGCTGGAGATGAGCACTTTCCCAGTCACCATCTTTCCAACACAAAGCTCTTCCTCTGAAGTGGCTCTGGGAAAAATGAAGGATATACTCAGGCAGAAGCTTTATAAATGGCCGAAACTGAAAACCCATACAGTGAGCTAAAACTGCTTGTTTGAGAAAAACATCTCAGAATTTCATGCTGAGTTGGAAAAAACAGTTATCGGACTTCTTTAATTTTGCCTAAAAAGGTTCTGTATATTCCTTGGGAGCAGCAACAGCCCTGCTGAATCATCATGAGGAAAAGGCTGTATCTAGGCAGGTCTGGCTTTGCAGACAAGAAGCTTCAAATTCCTAAGGACTAGAGGGATATGAAAGAAGAGCCAGCGGTGCACACATTTAACACAGGAGAGCTGGATCCTCCAGCTATCACAGGGAAGTTGATCACCATGGGCAGAAATGAGTATGGAAAATTTCTTTTCCTGAGGGATTTCCATGTGGAACCATGGCTATGATCACATTCAGTTTATCTATAAAGTGCCCAAAGCAATCTCAGGCCCATCCACATCTCCATAGCTGAAGGCACAGAGTTATCACAGTCTGGCTCCAGCAAAGGCTAATCTAGATTTTAATAAGGCATAAACAAAAGGCTTGTGGCAAATGTTATTTTTAGGACCGTGACAGTGTCAGGCTGGAAGAAGCACTTCTGTCCCATCTGGATTCTCAGTCTATGCCCGTGTCACAAAGTGAGCAGTCCCAGAGGACAGACTGGCATACCTGCAAAGGCACAGGAATATCCCAGGTCTCCTTATAACCCACTCCCAGATAGAGCTGGGTTTCCTGTTTATGGCAGCACACAGCAATTCCCCCATGCAAGACCCCACCAGGCAACAGGGGAGGATTTTGGCCTCATATTTGCTAAGCCTCATTTTCTGTAGGGAGACACTGCAACAGTCTGGCATCTTGACCCTTCTGCCACTGCATTTCTGAGGGGAGGCAGACACAGATGGGGCTGGCCAAGACTCCCAGTCCCAAATTTCAGTGGCAGGTTCCAGACCTACACCACTGATGGATGCAGAGCCTCATCAGCTCCCTGTGGAAACTGGCTAACCAAATCTTCCTGTTACTCCAATTGTCTTGAAAATCTGAAGCTCATTAACACGAACAAGCAGGGAAGGGGAATGGCACAGTGCTCTATCAAAGGTTCATCTCTGAGGAGCAAACCCATCACTGCTGCTGCTTCCATCCAGCTCCAGCATGACCTCTATTTATTTACCCACAGCTCTCCACAACCCACAGAGACATCAAGTGGCCAAAGAATCCAGTTGCACATACTGAGCAGACTGCAGACTTGCTAAGGAAGGTTTGGGAGGAGAGTGGAACATCTGAGCTTAAGCAAAGTTGGGTCAGTCACAACCCAGCAAGGATTATTTTCTCCATGTTTTTACTCAGTGTTATTTCGTTTTATTCTTTCTTTCTCTCTTTTGATTATAAGCCTAGTAAAAGNACACCCACCAGTCCATACAGATGCTGCCCCTGCAGGGTGTGTGACAAAGCCCCTCAACACAACAATCTGCTGAAGGAGACCATGGCACTGGGGCCTGTGCTCAGGCAAGAGAGGCATCACAGTAAACAGGTTGTGCAAATTTATTTCCTGGAGTTTGCTTTCCGTCTCCTTCTCCCTGTATAACTGAAATTTGCTACTATTATTATTAGTTTGGGTTTGGTTGGGTTTTTTCCCCTGAATCTCTGTTGTGATGTTATCAGCAACACAAAGCAGAAGAGAATAGAGGGGAGATGTCTTTCTCTCAGAGAGCTGGGGAAAAAAAAAAAACAAAACAACACTTCAAAGCTAATCCTAGACTAAAACTCTCATCACTTGCTCCTTTCTACACCTTCCCCTCTGATAGTGACAGACTGTGGCTGGGGACCTTGGCAGCAAGTCCAGGAGCCCCAGAGGTGCTGGTAGGTACCACCCTCAGCTGATGGTGCTTTCAGGAGTCTGCCAGTGCTTACTAAATCTTGTATGAAATTAGTTGATTCAGAGTGGGTTTCTGTCACACCAGAAGCTCAGAGGGTGAGGAATTATAGGACAAGTGCTGTGTGCAGGTGTCAGAGGTGAAGGATAGTCACAGTTTTTGCAAGCCAGCCTTACAGGGTTCCCGTGCTTCAACTCTTAAAGACCACAACCAGGGTCTCTGCTTCCTGCAGTGCATTTCAGAAGAGACTTTTGCTTTCCCTCTCCCAGGCAATTCCCACCATAGTCTGCAAAAGAGCTGAGACCACACTCATGCCTCCAGGTCCTCAGCTTCCCTCAGAACCATCTTAGTTAGATGCACAATCAGTCCCTCCTGCTTGGAACAAGTAACTCCTCAAGTTTTCAGTTTTCTAGAAGGAACAAGAAGGAAGAGTTCTGGGACAGAGACAATGGACGCTTGAATAGAGAGGCCAGGCTGAGGCATGAGGAAATGTGTCCTCAGCCACAGAGCAGAGAAGAAACCATGCACCAGCACCCTCCAAGGATGTGGCCAGGTCAGCTCTCAGTCTCCCTGCTGCTGTAAGCTTGCCAGTGTAAAAGGAAAGCATGTGTGATGGGATTGTTACAGAAAACCTGGATTAAACCTGCCAAGAGACCAGTGTTTCACACTGAGGTTCAGGCACTCATTTGAACCAGCAGCCCTTGCAGTCCTGAAACAATAAATCATGACAAATTTCCCCCTAAGACACACCTTCACTTCTTCTCCCACTGTTGCCTGTGGATGTTTAATACCCAACTCAAATTCAGTTGCCTGGCTCTGGGGAGAATCAAATATGCATTGCTTCCTGAGCAGCAGAACATGCCAAATCTATTTTCCTTCACAAGCACCAGTGTGGACTGTCTTGTTGAGCACCCACAGCAATGCCTAAGATGCCTCTGCCCAATTTCACTAAAGCTCACCTATTGTAGGTTCAAAGGGTAGAGAAGCCCTGACAGAATTTCAGCTCAAACCACAGGAAACCAGGCAAGGAAAAAGGTATATCCCAAAAGAATTTCCACAGCTCAAACCAGCACCTTCACAGTAGCTAGACAATAACTGCATTTGACAGAGCAAAGCTGGTTTTACTGCACTTTAAATGTCCTCTCTGGGGAGACCAGAGCTCCCAGCAGTGCCCTTTCATACACATTTGAAAATAACACCCAGATAAACTCTTTCCAGCTGGATTTGTCCTTCCAATTCAGGTTTAAAAGCTGTGTAGTCTGTAAGAACTGACATTGCTGCAGTCAGAGCTGCAGAAGGAAATTCCACTTTTAAAACGCAAAGTTTGTTTGCCGTTACCCTCAGTTCAGCACAGGTCCCAGGAGTGCAGCTGGGATAGACATCACCCATGGGTGTTCCCTCTCCTGGCAGTGGCAGCTCTGAAACTGCCCCCTGTTGTCTGTAAGTCAGGACACAACTGCATAGAGCTGCTCCAGCTCTGTGGATATCAAACAGACAGCTCTATTAAACCCAGAGGATAGTTGTTCTCTCTGTGTTTCTGATTGGTCTAAAACTGTGCTACAGGGGACAATTAATCTTCAGAATCAATTTTTTGGCAGGAGGCTAAATTTCAATTGTCTCAGGACTGGTGGTGCTGGGCTGGTAATAACTGTCAGATGAGGCAGCCTCTGAATTCACTGCCCAAGAGAACACTTATTAATAAAAACTTTTGTCACAAACCAAAGGTCCTTTTTTTGACTTTGAGAAAACATGTTGCTTTATTTACTGTGTTAAAAACCTCACGCTGTCAGGAGTCAAAAGATTTGCTTTGGGTTTTTATCACATTGTGAGACGGAGTATTTTAAGTAAGATATTCCCCTTTCCCCAGGAAGGCAAAGAAAACCCCCCAGTTTCTTCTAGGACAAACACAATAAAAATGCTCTTTTTCCTTCCTTTGCATTCCCATGCCTCACTCTACAGTAATCCTGATTTCCCTTCATCTCCCTCAGATTATTTATCCACACAGTTGTTTGCTGTCTGGCTGTTGCATTTGGTCCCCGGACTCACTACCTGTCACCATCCAGAGGGACACAGCTCCCAGAAGGTCCTTGGAATCCTCAGAAGCATCAACTCCATCCATGTGCTGAAGGTAAGGCTGCCCCAGGACTACACAACCACTGAGTGCTGAGTTTGGCTCCCTACAGCCTGGATACTGCAGGATTTAATCCAGTGACACTGTCAGTGCCTGAATCACTGCAGAAGCAGGACTGATCCAGGGCTCCCCTCTTTCCAAGGGACACTAAGGCTCCCCCTTGCACCACTTCCCTTGGTCTGGGAGCTCAGTTCATCAAAAAGCAGCACATCCTGAGCAGGGGCCTGGAAAGCAGAGCGTTATCAGAGCAAACCTGTGTAGCCAGCACACTTTCCTGGCTCAGTGGAGACATGCTTTGCATCCCTATGAGTGTAGTAATTATGTGGAGATGGATGGACTGACACCATCATCAGTCCTTTATTAAACACTTTTCATGCCTTCTTTCAAGTAACTCTGACTCCTTTCCTCATAGGCAGCTCCACACAACTCTGACTCCTTTCCTCATTAACTGCTCCACACAGCACTGCCTCCTTTTCCTACAGGCAGCTCCACATAGCACTGACTCCTTCACTCCTCTCTGCAAGTTTCCTTCTTCCTTCTGCATGGCTGGCTAACCCCAACCTTACCCAGCCACCTAACCCTGTCTGTTCCTCACAAAGCATCTTCTTACCTTGTCTGTCCCTTGCACGACCACGTGTCCCTTCCTCCTCACAGCACAGCCAGCAGACTCCAGCCCAAACCACAGCAAACTCTGGGTCTCATACCCCAACTCCAACCCCAACTGCAACTTAACTAGTGGCCAGCTAGCCCACTCTTGTGTAACACCCATCCTCATTGGGCAGGCAAGGCTGTCCCCACTCCTCAGTGATCAGTACAGCTGTAATTCATTGGGAAATATTGCCTTTGCACTATCCCTACAAACCATCTTCCCACACGTGAGCAGACAGAATAAACCCCGGCTTTTCAGCTTGCCAACCACCTCATTTTTGGATGCAGAACACTGCTATGTTAATGGAGGGTGCTGCCTGGAGGGTGTCTAGATCTCCTCGAGCCACGGGAGCTGATGTCAGCCTGAGCCAGGCACATCCCACAGACATTTCCTGGTGAATAGTCCAAAGTCTGTCAGTACACTGAATTTCTAAGTCATGCTTCTGAAATCCCAGATTTTCTCAGGAGAGTTCTGGTGTTGGCAAGGTGTTTCACATACCTTGCTTGGCACCAGGCACCTCCCACTGGTGCCCTCAACCTTGCCAACACTGGACTTCCACTGAACTGGAAGATGGCCCCAGATCTCCTATTTTCTGCTACAACTGTCCTTCCTGTAGAGGAATCCCCAGTGTTTCAGGAAATTGGGCTCTTCAGGAGCTACTTTTTACTAGCAGAGGGATACTAATGAATTGAATTGCCTTTAAGACCCTGCATGTTCTTTATTTCCAGCTCACCCAGCTAAAGCTCATTTGATTTGAAAGATAATCCAATAAGCATCAATTAATAAAATTAACTTTGCAAGGATTGGATTTCCCTAGTGCATGAGACAGATTAAGGGGCAGGCCAAAAGGGAAACAGAGCTGAAACTTCTGATATAAAAGTCATTTTTGTTAAATCCTGGACATTTTCCTTCTTGCAAGTGAAGGTTCAAAGGGCTCCTGCCCCACACTGTCTGTGGGTGAATAAATCCTTCCCATGTATTGAAAAAGGCACTGCACAGGTCCTGAAAAACTAGGCTTGTCCAGGCTGGTCCTGCAGGCCCTGAGAAGCAGGAATGATGCTGCAGAAGTGTTACAAACAAGGCAGACCTGCCAGGTCCCAGCTCACTACTGCAGGCTCTGCTGTCCCCAGATTAACTCTGAGCCCTGTCCAGCCCACACAGGCTGGAGCATCTCCACCATGGAAGCACACAGTGATTGTCCTGAGGAATGAAACAAATGGAAGGAAGACTCTGGAGGAGAAAGGAATATGCAATATGCTTGGAAGTGAGGACAGCAGTGTCTGCAAGACCTGTAATAATGTTCCTTAGCATCCTGTAACATTTGTATTGCTGCTTGCATTACCTGATCACAGCTGGAAGAATTCATTCTCTGTTACTGAAGACCAAACTGAGCTTTCTATAAGTCCTGAAAACAAAGGTTTGGTAAAAGCTCTCTGCTGTCCAAATATGCTTTTGAATGATTAGCACCAGATTAAGCTCTTTCCCTTTTAACCACAGAACCATTTTCTTACCACAGCCAGTGTACTTTGGAGACAGTTACCTCTACGTGGCTAAAGGCAAAACACATCACAAGGACTCTCCTGAGCTGCTGCAGCATTTTCAGAACAGGTTGGCTTCCGAGCACTGAAATGGGAATAATCCCTTTAATGACCCCAAATACATTCTCAAGCACAAAACATACTTTGACACTTCAATTCATATAGCATGAAAACACCATGTATGTCAAGAAAAAAAAAGAGCAATATGCTTAGTTACAAGGAAATGCCATTAACCAGCAGTCTGGGGTTGCTGCAGAACTGAGCTCAGCCCATGAAAAATTAAAGGCTACAGAGACCTCTAATGCATCACGTATCAGGAGAACCATTAAGTAATCACTCCGCATCCAGTTTTATAGGCATTTTGGGCATAATTCAATCTCCATTCATTTTAGATCATTTCCTTAATGAAGTAATGCACTGGACATAAATATTTCAGTGCAACTCTCCAATGCTCTTTAAGTAGTAAGCAGCTTTCAGTAACACAGAACCCAATTAAGCTGTACAGGATAAAAACTGACATACAAAAAAAAAACTAAAGAAGGACTAAATGCAGGAATAGTAATGTGCCTAAGTCCACAAGACTGGCATATAGATACAGCTGTGCTCCTAAAGAGCCATTAAAGACAATAAACAAAATCAAAATAGAAGAAAAATCTGGGGTTATTAAGATGCTATTCTGTAGATAGACTGCCTCTCCCTTACATGTGCACCTCAAGCAATTTGGGGTAAGGACTGCTTTTCTGTTTCAGGTTTGTACAGCACCAAAACAGTGAGATGGGTATTTTGCAGGGAATTCCTCAGTGTTCTGCACAGCAGTGATGCTTTTCCTGCCTTCATGCTCAGCAAAAAGGGAATGGGTTAGCAAGAAAAAGGTTTCCTTCAGTGCTTTTTCCTGTCGTTCATAGCACTAAGAGGTAGTTTTGCTACCTCTCTTCCACAGGTTATGGTAGCTCAGTAAGACCTTTAAAATACTTATTAGGAGGTTACTACAGCGGCCACGTACCAGTCCACACCCTATTTGGACCTTCCTGCACTGCAGAAGCCACCCACTCCTGTCCCCTTTGCAGGGGAGGCTGCCAGGCCAAGTTTTCAGACAGGTTGCTTCACACATGGGTATCTAGTACAGCTTTACAGAGGTGCCACACATCCGAAAGTCACTGCAAGCTTCAAAGCAGCAGCCACAGGTTTCTCTGGGATTCACACCACAGTATGATAAGATTCTTCAAAACAGAAAGCACTCCAAGCCCAAGAAAACCATTTACAGCCTTTAAACCACAGGCTGAAGTATTTCACACCAAAAGTTATAGCAAACATGGAGGAAGTAAGCTAGGGAATTAATTTTAGCATCTAAGAGTCAATTTTTAATCCTCCAAAGAGCAAATCAAAACACTTCACAACAAAAGGAGAGAAAAGTTTAAATCCATCAGAAGGATGGGAAAGAGTCTTTCCAAGTGTGAAAAAGCCTATTCCCAGGAGAGCAGACTGGGAAGGGCTGGTGATAAAAGGGAGGAGTCGCTTCAGGGCATTTAGGGCTTATAGGGGAAGGTGGTGGAGACTCTGGGTCCTAGCTGGAGCTGGGTGTGAGTGGTTGTGTTATTTGTCAAGCAGAACTCCCTGTTCTTTGGGGAGTTTTGACTTCATGTAATGCTTTATAACTTGTCAAACTTTTTCTTTTCTTTTCTATAATGTCCTAGTAGCTGATGTGTTGTATTGGTAGGGAACAGCATTCCTGTGGCTGCCACCCCAGGTCTGAGATCATGGCAGCTCTACTCACAGCTCATCACATAGTAAGCTTGCCCTGGGCCTGAGGCAAGAGCCCAGGGAAAAGTACTGCCCCTGATCTTCCCTGGATTACACTGTGTACTGGCAAAGGGGCTTCTATGACTTCAATTCTGCTGTTTTTTAAAGTTTTTGGGTGTTTGGCTTTACCACATATTCAACATTATTAAAATCCACATTTTGTTGCACAGTTTCTATAATGAAATAAACAGAAAGTGTGCACACCCTGGGTGGAGGTGTGTGTCCCTTGGTGCACATACAGGTGAGTGTCCCTGGGTGCAGGTGAGTGTCCCTGTGTGCACACGGGTGTGTGCCCCTGGGTGCACATGCAGCTGTGTGTCCCTGAGTGCACATACAGGTGTGTGTCCCTGGGTGCACATACAGGTGCGTGTCCCTGGGTGCAGGTGCGTGTCCCTTAGTGCACATACAGGTGTGTGCCCCTGGGGGCACATACAGGTGCATGTCCCTCGGGGCAGGTGCAGCACTTACCTGTTCAGCCTTTCCTTTCTGGCCACTAGAGAGAGCCTTGGGATAGAACTGAATGCTGCTGGAGCATCCTGGGCCCAGGCACGCAGACAATAATCACTTAAAGAAGAAGAATAAAGCATTTTTCCGCCTTCCTAGTGCTTTTTTTTTTCTTTTCTTCTCTCCCAAAAATTGTTAAATTTTATCTTTATTTATCCAAGTTTTCAGGCCTTTGTTTTTAATTAGCTCTTCATTTCTCAAGGGAGAGCTGGATCAGAAACAAAGACTCTCTAACCAGGTAAAGTTAGAAAGTGCTATGTTTATTACAATGCCAGGCACACCCAGGAGAAATCGTCCACAGGCATGTGTGAAATCCACGGGGCTTTTGCCTTCTCTTATCTACAAAAGTCTTACATATGCATATAATTACCCAATACATATACATATGCATTACCTAACCCTGCCTACCCTCGCTTCGTATTAAAATTAGCTCAAAGTCCTTTTACGCTTGTGCACTTCTTTACTTCAAATGGGTCGGTGGGTTTTGAAATGGGTAAGTGGTCTTCTAAGATGAAGTCAAGGAAGTCTTCCTTGCTTTCAACTTTTCACCTTTGTCTTGTTGCCAGACTTGTTGTTCCTTGATCTTGATTGCAGTAAAAGTGGTGAGAAGCACCTGGAATGGTCCTTCCCACTGCAGCTTCAAAGTTTTCTCTGTAAGAGACTTAACATACACATAATATCCAGGTGTATGTCAGGTACTGGCCCATCTAGTTCTCTGCTTTGAGCCCCAGCCACATGTTTTTCAATTTCTCTGAGTTGTTTGTTTAGGGCCACCATGTATCTGTCCAGGGTTTCTTCCCCTACTTGGGTTGGTGTTCCCTCCTGTACCCCACATGGTCTTCCATACAGTATCTCAAAAGGACTTAATTTTTCTTTTGTTCTTGGTTTAGTCCAAATTCGCAGTAATGGCAAAGGAAGAGCCTGGGGCCAGGGTAATTTTGCTTCTTGTCCTAGCCTTATAATTTGTTGCTTGATCAAGTGGTTCATATTCTCTACTTGGCTACTTGACTGACAGTGATATGGGGTGTGGAGTTCCCAATCTATGCCTAATTGGTGGCTAATTCCCTGTACAATTTTTGAAATAAAGTGTGGTCCTCTATATGAGGATATTGTGGCTGGAGCTCCAAAGTGTGGTATTATTTCTTGTAACAATGCTTTGGTTACCTCTTGTGCTTTGGCAGTTATGGTAGGGAAGGGTTCTGGCCACCCTGAAAAGGCATCTGTTAGTACCAGTAAATATCAATATCTCCTTTTCCTGGGAAGTTCTGAGAAATTAATTTGTCACTGTTGTTCAGGCCCATAGCCTTTTCCAGTTTGTCCAAGCTTTGGCTTGGGGATATTTTTGGGATTAGTTTGGAGGCAAAGACTACATTGTTGGGTCACTTGAATGACCGTACCCTGTAAATTTCTGGCTATAATTCTGTCTTTTAAATAATTGTACAAAGCACCTACTTCTCAGTGTGTTTTCTGATGTTCCTCTTGTACTAGTGACCATAACAATAGGAGGGGATGACAAGCCTTCCTTTTCCTTCCTCTATAATAGCCTACCCCTCCTGATTATAACTTCCCTTCTCATGCCTAATAAGCTTATCTTTTTTTAATATACTTTGGCTTACCTTCCAGGGAAATCTGTCCCTCTGGGATTAAGGCTGCCTCAAGGGGTACCTCACCTTTGGCCGCTTCTTTTGCCTCTCCATCTGCCAGTTCATTCCCTTCCTCCAATTCAGA
>VZTT01051814.1:29041-39506 GCA_013400855.1 Buphagus erythrorhynchus
TTACATTCTGCATGAGACTCCGAGCACAGAAGCTGTGGTCTCCCTGGAGTACCTGCTGGGTGCACCTGTGGTGTCCATGGCTGATCTGACTTCAATTCTGGGCAGTAAGACAAAATCACTGTAGCAGAAGTGACTAAACCATTTGTGCAATTCTGTGTATAAATACCCACACGTTAAGCAAGAATACACAGAGAAAGCTGCCTTTGGGTATGTCCCAGCAAATGGAAGGAGTTCATCACTCAGCAAGCATATCTGAGGAGCTCTGTCATCTGTGGGCTGACCAGCAAACTACTGTTTTTAGAAATACTGATTTGAGTAGTCCCTTACCACATCACTGGTCTAAGAATTCAGTCTGCAGAGTGAGATGGACACAGGGATCAGTGCTTGTAGCATTTAGTCTAGAGCAGGAAATTAAGGGAAGGAGGAAAGGCTTTTTCTGGAAGGGAAGATACAGCCAGGGAACTGTTTGCATCAGCAACATTTTATGACAGATTCTTGCAAGCAATGTCACAGCCTTTTCTTCTGACTATGAAGTGAGACAGAATGTCTTATACAAGCTGCAAACATATTTGAAGAATAAACAGTTTGCGTAAGTTGCCTCTTTGATAGATCAATTTCTAATGTCTGGGGGGAAAAGAAAGAGAACACAAACCTTTCTTTATTTCTATTCCCTCTGTGTTGCATCAGCACAGTCCTTTGTTTACTGTCTGCAAAGATGCACTCTGATACTAGTGGAATGTGTATATTGAATTTGAAGAGCAGCTTTAATTCTCAAAACTCAACCTCCCAAAAGCAAAGTTTCCCAGGAAAACACAGGATGATAGCCAAGCACGGCAATACCACAAAGACCCAATTCACAGTAAAAAAAATTCATGGGTATTACATGGGTGTGTAAAACTTTTCATGAAAAGAAAAGGCAGTTTAATATTTCATCTGGAAACTCATCACTCAAACTGCAGAAGAAGCAGTCTAGGTAAAGGAATTATAAACAAAATCAGGGCAGGATTGAGGATGCTTTGAAATATATTTGTCTTCTGCTATTTCTGCTGCTATGAAGTAGGAGAAGCCACAAATGATGACTATACAATGCACACTACAGACAGTCCTGATAACATCTTAAATACACAAATATGATTTGTGTTCCTGATGTCTGGGGAAGGGAATAAAGATACGTGGCAATTACATTAGTGACATATAAATATGGAGAAAAAAGAACATAATAATATTTTATTTGCAGAACAAAGCCTGACAATACAATTAAACATTCTATAGTGAGTGCTACAACAAAAAACCTACTCGGCATTAGTGAGGCCAGCCTGGCACCAGAAGCAATGCTGTTGGTGATGCCAATGCTGCCCATTAATTCTTCAGCTGTGTGGGGTCCTACCTTTTGTAAACACATCATCTTTGTGGTGCAAAACCGACTGTGTCTGGCTGAAGCAGCTCACAGGCTTGTCTACCCACCAGGCTCCTGGTGGGACTGAGCTTCGCAAACGCTCAAGAACAAGACTTGGAAGCAGAAGGCAGAGCTTCAAAATGTGTTCAGTCCATTTCTCTGAGTGTCAGGAAAAGACCAGCTCATGCTAAATTCTACTGCAGGTCTGCTGAATGATGCCATTCCTGTACCTGCCAGTGATGAAATCAGCAAGAGTCAGCACCATCATAAAACACCATGGAGAGTTTCACTGGGAGTGGTCCAGGTGCAGGTGCTAAAAAGCATTTTGAGTCTTGTCTTGGCCTGACAACCATTTTATGTGTGACCTTATTAAGTGCTAGAAACTTCAAACCTTCTTATGATAAGGTGAGAACATTTAGGAGTTCAGGAGACAAATATTAAAATTCTTGTCTGTTTCCCACACCCCCTCATAACTAGATTATCCTTTTTAATATCTTTGGGGTTGTGTTTTTTCATTCACATGAGATTTCCCCTTGGGTTTTTACCTAGCCTAAGGACTCCATAATAATGAATCAAATTAAGTTTCTGGCAGCAATGGGCTACATCTCAGGTAAAGAAAAAAAAAATATTTTTTAAAAGTATCACCAATGTCAAAACAAAAAGAAGAAAGAGCATCTCGTGGATGAAAGATATCACAAGTTCAGATCACTAGGCTAGACTTCAGAGGGAGGGAAGGAACTAACACGGAACATATCCCACATCAAAACACAGAACTTGCAGGAGATGAAAAAGTCACACAGCAGTTAGACAGGAACCCCACCCATTTCCCAGAAGCTGTAAATCTTCACATTCCTTGCACACACTTTGCCACTGTCCTAACCCTCTGGGCCATAAAAAACCAACATGTAGTACATCATGAAATCACGTAGCAGCTGGAAGGCTCCAGGGAGATTCTGGTGCACTCCAGCTCCCTCCACACTGCCTCTTCTGGGTACAGATAACCTGTGCAAGGTGCCATATAAATCCTACAGTATAAAGCAGATGGGAGGTCAAACCTTGCCCAAGGCTGGTATAACTTGGAGCCCGGTGTTCTACCTCCTCAAACAAAAGTGGGTATTTTCTCTGAACTGTACCCACCTGCACAAGGAAAAAGAATGAAAAACAACAAACAAAAACAAAACAAAAAACCCAAACCAAATAAACGAAAAACCAAAAAGAAAACCAAAAAAACAAGAAGGCGGCAAAGAAAAAGAAAGAACAGAAAAAATTAAAAATAAGTAAAATGAGGAAAGAAAAAAAAAAAAAGAGATGAGAAGGAGAAGAGAAAAAGAGAAAGACAGGAGCTTTTCAAAGCACAGGTTCTCAGAAGCCACTGCCAGCTACAGGGTGGATCACTACCACATGCACGGAATCTGCTGTCAAAATAATTTTGATTTTTATCTCAGTTCTTCAGCTGTTGCTGGGAATTTTTCATCGCATCTTCTACCAGGACAGAAGGAAAGTTCTTTTAGTTCAATGAGAAAATAAGAGTAATATCCAGTAGTACCAAAATATGATGACCAAACCAGCTATTCCTGAAAGACTGTAACTATTCCAAACTACCGCAATGGCTAAAAAGTTAGCGATTGTTCCACTTTTCTTAAAAGACAGAGAGGGAGCCATGGTACATGACTGAAAGATTAGCTAATCAGACACAAATTGAATGCATTTGGAGAACAGCCTGGTGCCCAAAGTTCACATTCCAGCTGGGCTGAGTCCCAGTCCTCTTCCACCCCAGACCTTGGCAGCACTGCCCACACCACAGTGGACTCAGAGTAAAAGGGCATTTAGGAAGCACTGGGCCACTCAGGCTCCAGGAGGGCACAACCAGTTCCAGTGAGCCTTTAGCACCAGGATAATCAGCATTTTATATCCACTGCTGTTCAGGTTTATAAATCATCTGAATGAGGTTAATCACACATAATTAAGATGTCCTGCCTTGGACAGGTCTCTGACAGAAAACAGGGGTCACATTGGTGTCAAACTGAGCCATCGTGCCCAGGACACCAAAGGACAAGTCAATGGCTGCTTTGTAAGATTAGGGCATGGAAATTTATCCTTCTGCCTCCTGTACCATCATGAATCCCGATGTTGCTCTGAAGTATCTTCACCTCTCCAGAAATAACAAGAAGCAGCACACCCTGCCTTTCCAAGGACATAATAAAAATGCCTAGAAGGACAAGTCTTTTTGCTATGCACCTCAATCACCCCATTCGTTTTTGTCTTCAATTCACCAAGATCCAAGCCAGCTCTAAAAGTGCGATTACTACCACAAGGCTGAGAGAAATTACTTAAATAGGTCAGTTTATCAAGACAACAAACCTATTAAGAATCCAGGAACATGGAGAAATTAGACACATAGCACTCTATCACACTAACAGGTTTTGATACTGGTCAACATTACAGGGAAATATTAAACTAATTCAAGGTGGGGGAAAGGAGGATAAAGCAAGGTGGTAGATTAGGAGGTGGCAAGATCATAGTGTAATTTAGGAGGTAAGAAAAACAGATACGCCTTTGTAAACCTCAAGCAACACGTGCCCAAGAGATAAAGACAATATTCTTACAAAGTACTAAATTGATACACAATACCTCAGGGATTTACTTAATTACTTCTATTACAGAATTACCCTAGGGAGGCAACTATCAATGCAACAGTTACTGAGTATTTCAGGTTGCCATTTTCCCCCTGAACAGAAAAACGCAAATCAATTTTCCCTAACTTCTGTGCAACTGCTGCTCTGGCAGCTTCTTCAGTAGTAAGCAGTGCTAGAGCTCTTCTTACTGCACAAGAGCCCTACTGATATCAATGTTTATGCAAAACAGGGCATTAAGTGCTGGCCCCATGTGGCTGAGCACCTCAAAAATCCCATCCTATACAAATATTACTCAAATCTATTTTCCAGGTAGACAAAAGTAAAACAAGCAGCACATAACCATAGGAGAGCTGACACACAGATCTATCTGCATTCCAGGTAGTTAACCTCTCCTTCTTGATGAAGAAAGACAGGGCTGCTTGAAGACAAGGAAAGCTCAATGCAAGGACTTGATTAACACACTGCTGAGAATCTGTCTCTAAATCAGTCATCACTTACATATATTAAGCATGCTGAGGCTGAGATGGAACATACAGTACTACTTCTCCTACTGTGTGACTAACTTCTTGCTGAATGCCATTCAAATTGCCAACAAGAAAGCATATCTACGAGGTGCTAGGAGATCGCCACAAGATTCAAGTAGATTCCCTGTTACAGTAAGAAATTGTTTTTAGCCCTGCTGAAGTGAGTTTGTTTATGAAAAGGAGAGAGACTGGTTTTCATACCAACATCTTCTGAGAAACAGTTAAAATGAAATGCTACACTTTCAAGAGAGCCACCATGCAGGTGCCGATCAATCATCTACCATTAACGTGCATGGACAAAGAGAAAGGACGAGACATGCACACTTCTCAGAAGTGAAGGATGACGAGTACTAATGTAATGTTGTTATGATGGAGACACGGAAAAGGGTCGAGCAAGAAGGAGCCCTGAATCAGAGAAACAAACAAAAGACATGTGCTGAGGTAGTTCAGAACTTTGCTATCAGAGATCTTGTGCAGAAGGTTTGCAGTAGTATTTGGGGAGAAAAGTGATCAGTGCATTTCAGTTTCTCTTCCAATGAGGTTACTGACACAAGACCAAAAAAAAAGGTATTTATTTTTCATGGTACCTTAACACTCACCCACTTAAACTGAGTTAATAAACTACAAAGACTTAACTGCATCCTTGAACAAGGAACCTCAGAAAGTTACAATAAAACAGGTTTGGATGGGAAAACAGGAGTAAATCTAACATCAATCCACGGTCTTGTTTGATGTTTGTATATGGCATTCTTATCCCCTACTCCTGGTCCCCCACCCACTCCCACACACAATCCCCATCCCTTTTTAAGTCTGAATCAGAGTCCAATAAACTCTCTTGTGAAATTCCCTGTCCCTTAGCCCATAATCTTACAAAAACGCCAGTGCTTACTCAAGACTATCTGCGCTGAGGGCAGCTGGTCTCCTCACATGACTTCAGTTAAGCATCTGCAACCCACAGGCTGCAGCTCTTCCCATGCGCCCGTACAAGTCTGTGGGTCAGCTGGGCACTCGCTCCCATCGGCCAGAGAATAAATCTCACTCTTTGCTCTGAATGCAAGACAGATTACTGATAAACAGTACACTTCTTTCTCAGTTAAGTATTAAAAAGCCTCATTCACATGTAAAGCAATGCTTACGTGAATTCTAGAGTTGAGTGTGTTTTCAGAGCCTGAGAGTGCATCAAAGCCAACACACAGAAAAGGCTGGCCTGGAGAGAGATACATGCAGAGAGAAGGACACACTTCCATGCAGTGAAACACATTTGTAACCTACCCCAGAATAATACCAGGACATAAACCTGAAGACAAATACAGTCATCCCCTCTCCAATAAATCTGAAAGCAGTCCCTCTACAGCTAACTGATTGCAGGAACACATGGAAAATCCGCTTTTAAGCAGTCAGGATTTGTAGTTGGTGGAACATCACCTATTCACGGTGTTCTGCTTCCAGCAGGTACGCTGCCTTTGGAAACAAGTAAATTCTCAAACACAGGATTTCTTTTTCTCTCCTCCCTCAACATTGCATAACTTTTTAATGCAATGCAATAATTAGCACTTTTTTATTCCAATCAAACCTCAATTCAAGAAGCCAAGATCATTGCCTCTAGCTGCTCTGACCCACAGAGGCACCAACTATACTCATCTTTTTTACATGGGTGCCTTCTCTTTTGAAAAACAGACTCCTCCAGGTAGCAAAGAGAAGTCAGAGCCTACTTTCCAAATCCAGTGACCCCAGAAGAATTATCTTAAAAAGCAGCTCAGTTAAGCCTGAACAATGACAACTACTTTTACCCCTGTCACCTTATGGATTCAGAAACAGCAGACTGCATTAACCCTTCCACGAAGCCTGACTAGCATAGCCTTGGATCAGAGTCTGGGGACATAAAAATCCAGCAATGATAGGAAAAGGTAATTCAAACAATAAACTCATGCATCTTCAGCTAGGAAATCCAACAAGCTGCCTTTCCTCCAAAAGAGACCTACTACCAAGGATTTCACTTGCTTGTGAAAAAGGAGTTTTTAACAGGCTCCAGAGCCTTACAAAAGTGCTCAGGAGTCAACACAAGAGTCACCCAGCTTTAAGTTTTGGTGGGTCATAACAAGAGTGTATGATTTCTCCTGGTTTGGAAACAATTTGGAGAGGATTAAAAGCAAAAAATCTCCCACAAAGTAAAACTTGCTTAAGTACTATAATTTAAAATGCCCTGAAAAAGAGAGGAAAGGTGATATACATCCTAACCAGTCCTTTTTCTGTGACTGCTCGTACCATCCAGTTACATAGTCACAAATGCATTCACATCCAGTCCTGCTCCACAAAACGCAGGCTGATGTGACTGCCAGTGTGAAGTCACAGAAAACATCTTAACTCCCTCTTCTTGACTTATCTAGTCTTCACTTGTCTTTGCCTACGGTAGTTTGAAGGAGGAATAGAGCTTGTGTGCATTAGGGGGAAGAGCTGAACCCAGCAGATTTCCACGGCAACGAGATACAGCCCCAGTGAGGAAGGCCTGTTAATAGCTGTGAGGCAATGTGCTCAGCAGAGCAGATTTTTCTATCAGATAGCCAGAGATAGCAGCTCGTGGAAGGAATCTGATGCTTGGCCTTGTACAACCTCACTGAATTCGGCCCGTGTTACCCCAGTGTAGACCACAGCAAGATAGAGACTGTGTTAGTAGGAAAAATAAACAGGCAATGTGGAGAGACACTCTGCCTTTGAAGACAAAGTAAGAGTGCTCCTAGGACATTCCTCATTAACTGAACATCTATTGCCAAACCATAGGAAAACTCCAGCATTACTATGAAAGTGAAAGCAACTGTGCAATGCACAGATTTGTGCATACTGTACCATCACCTACTGCCCATGCTCCTACCTTTGACAAGTGCACATTCATACACAAGCCAGCCTCTTACAAACAAACTGCTATTTGGAAAGGGAGGGAGCTGTAATTGTTCCAAATTTTCTACTGAGGGCGTCAATCATTTGGCCTTTGTAATTTAGGCTCCTTCCTACTAAAATACAGTTACCAACATTTCCCAACATGGTATTTTATTTATTTGTTAGTATCTTCCAAACTCTGCTCATAACAGACTGCTAAATCCTCTAGCCGTAATCATGATGCAGTTTGACTTGCCATGTAAGGATACAGTCTCCAAACACACTGATTTCAACAGGACAAGTCTCAGTTTATATAGCAAAAAGCACACATGAAGCTTTGCAAGACCAGAGCCCCAGTGGGGAAGAGCTGAGGCCATTAGCAAACTTTTTCAAGTCAAGCAGAAAAACACCAACTGTCCCACTCACAGTGTATGCTCTGCTGGAAATGCACAAAAAGCCATTTATATCAAACATAAGAAAAATATGTCATGTACAGTTTATAAAAATATCTGTAACAAACTAAGAACAAAGCCAGAAACTCTACAAGTAGGCTTAACCAGTCTGGGAGGAGAAGAGACTAATTTCATGGGCTATTTTTTATAGCTGAACAGTGACAGCCTCATCCTGATGAGGTTTTATTTAAGTCCTACAACTTTTCTTGCCACTGTAATAGGTAGAACTCAAAACAACCCAGAACTAAGACTCAAAGCAGGCACTGAGTGTGAGGCTTTATTTTGTATTATGTGTTAGGGCTATAAAACTACCAAACACCTGATTTTAATAAACAATCCCCGTTTACACACAAGCATCAGGGCTGAGTCTGTGACAGGCTCATCCTTGCTCAGAGTCCTGCACATCAGAAGGATGGCAAATGCCTCACAGCTTCAACATTTTACTTGTGGTAAGCTTAAAGCATGAGTCCCAAGGCTGCTTGCATCACTTGAAGAGTGGCGCCTTGTACTGCTGTTGTTTATACAGATATGGTAATTAAAAATTGCACTGTAATGCATTTGATAATAGTCTTATTGTTCCCGTGAACTGAACTGCCTCAGTTAAACATGATATCACAGCTAAATAACAACCTGCATTTATACTTTTTATCCTGCCTGTACAGGAACTCCGGGCTTTTTCACCATAGAGATTTTCAGCACATCTCAGAGCAAAACACCTTCCTGCTAAACCAAAAGCCTACCCCACATTCCCATGGAGCATGCTCTCCTGAGACACCTAAGCTCTGCGCCAACACTGAACCCAGAGTGACACACAAGGATAACCTCTACCTGATAAAACCAGCCAGACTTTCTACATATTTCTCAGTAAAACAGCAGCATGCTTGGATACCGTTCCATAGCTCTGCTTAGCACAGGGCTATTACATTAAATACAAATGAAGGGCACTAGCAGAGCTGGCTGACAGTGCTGGAGCAGCCGTCATGGGAACCCAGTAAGACACACTTCTTGTATCTTTAGAGCCTTAACTTGGAGCAGAAACGAGGGAACACCACAGCTACAAAATAAAAGCAAGATTACAGGCTAGCCACCACACTGCACACCATCCCACCCAGCAGCAGGTAGCCTAGGAGTTCAGCTGAAAGTCCTGTCAGCCTTCCAGCATCAGGCAGGCCTATGAAGTCAGACTATCCCACTTCCCTTGCCCTTCAATGCTGAGCACACATCCAGATCACTCAGGGCTTGCCTACCTGCTTCAGGAGGAATTTATCCTCCGCGTTGATCTTGAGGGAGACGGCCAGGTGGATGGCGGAGAGCACCACCCCGCTGATGACCGCAGCTCTCATCCGCACCGGCAGCAGCGTGTAGATGCTGTAGATAAAGAAGACGGTCCACCAGATGCCCTCTGAGGCGCTCCTGGGCCACACCAGCAGAACCCCTACCACTTGCACTGCCAGGATCACCAGGATGACAGAGTAGCATGCCAGCCACATGTGGTCCTGGTGGAAGTTGTTGCGGTTGCACACCATGCACAGCACCACCATCAGCACGATGGCCAGGGAGAGCACCACGACATAGGATACCTCATAGCGGCCATGTGCGGCATGGAAGATGAGCATGACCACACAGACCAGCACCAGCACGGCCATAAGCATGGTGAGGCTGCTCTGGTTTAGCCGAAAGAAGTAGCGCTGATAGAGACGTTCCAGTTTCTCAGACTGGAACTTCTTGGACCTGAAGATTTGCAGCAGGCTACTGCAACAACTGCCCATGGAGAAGGCCGCCTCGGAGTCCCCCTCGTCCCCGTCCTCTTCCTCCAGCTCCTCAATCTTGGCCTTGATGCGTTTCTCATCCAGCCCCAACTCCACAGAGCGGGGCCGTACCTCCCCCTGCTCCCCCAGCTGCCGGGGGCTGGCATTGTTGGGGGCAGCGGGGGAATCACTGCCGGGAGGGTTGCGGGACCGGTGACGTCGGCTGTCGTCACCGTGCTCCTGCCAGGCGGATTTGGACCTAAAGCTCATCATCCTGCAGCCGCTCTCCCCGCGGTTCCGGGGCTCGTAGTCTTCCTCGCTCCTCCACCTGCTCGACATGCGGGAGGCCTTCTTGCCCGAGGACCTGCTGGGAGGCGGCGGGTAGGAGTAGCCATTGGCCCGGGCCTCCGCCTCGCCCCAGGCCGAGCGGTGCTGCTCGGTGCCTGCCCAGGGCGCGGGACCGCCGAAGCCCGGGGGGCTGACGCTGTTGGACCGGGACATGCCCTGAGGGACGGGGCCGCGGGCGAGGGGATGACGGCCGGGCAGGCACAGGGGACGAGCCGCCGGGAGAAAACCCCAAAAGGCAGCGGGGAAGGAGAAAAAAAAAAAGAGGGGAAAAAAAAAGAAAAAACAATAAGAAAGAAAAAAGGCAAAACCCGCAAACGCCCCCAAAGTCTCTGGAACGGCCGGTCGTCCCCAGAGCCAGGGTGTCCCCGACGGGACGCTCAGGGCAGTGCCATCGCCAGCCCCGCACTTGGGCACCGCCGAGCGCGCTCGGCACCGCGGGGACCGGGACGCCCCCGGCTCACGGCCGCTCGCCCTCAGCCGCGCCGCG